>NW_007362549.1:28648-50191 GCF_000346735.1 Prunus mume
ATGTCCACGGTCCCTTCCAGCATCAGCAGAACTTTCTTCATAGAGGGACGGAGCGATGGCTCATCCTGGATGCACCAAAGTCCCACTTTAATCATCCTTTCAAATTGCCTTCTCTCTATCTCTTCATCACCCGCTAATTTGCCAAGTTCACCCTTCTCAAAACAGTTGTAGGCCAATTCATCCAAAATAGCCTCCTCCTCAGGAAGACTCCAATCCACGTTCCTTCGACAACATATGATCTCCAACAGCACAATTCCGAAGCTGTAAACATCTGCTTTAACCGTTATCGGCATTTTCCTATGCCACTCCGGTGCAACATACCCCTTGGTTCCTCTGATTCCGGTAGTTGTTCTAGTTTGGTCTGCCTTAAGCAGCTTTGCCAATCCGAAGTCAGAGATTTTCGGGCACATGAACTCATCTAGTAGTATATTTTGAGGCTTTATGTCACAATGGATGATCTGTGTATCACACTCTTCATGGAGATAAAGAAACCCCCGTGCTATGTTACGAGCAATGCCCATTCTTTCTTCCCAAAATGGTTGCCTTTCACGGGTGAAGAGCACATCTGCAAGTGAGCCGTTGCTCATGTACTCATACACCAAAAGCTTTTTAGCTCCGTCAAGGCAATACCCAAGTAAACGGACTAGATTCTTGTGATGGGTTCTCCCAATAACTCTGATCTCAGTCTGAAATTCTGTTTCCCCTTCGGCTGCAACTTTCTCTAGTCTTTTGACAGCAACTGGCTTTTGGGTACCCAAAAGCAGCCCTTTATAAACTGTTGACGAGGCTCCTCTACCAAGCTCTTCCTTGAAATTATTAGTCATCTCTTCTAGCTCTTCATAAGGATATCGTCGCAGACCCACACTCTCATTCAATTCAAGGTCACCATTCACAGCACTCATTCTTTTATATGCCCAGACATTGTGTTTCCACAACACAATCACGGAAATCAACAACAAAATGGATCCAAAAGCAGTAAATGAAAGACCAATAATCAGGATGTCAGTTCTACCTTTTTTCTTGCTTCCTGGTTGAACGATTGTAGGATCTTTATCTGGTTTTGTAGGTACACCTACCTTGATGAGAGCTCTGTCTGAAGTTCCCGTGTCTCTTCTACCATATCTCAAAGGAAGCCTCTGCTTTCTGCAGTTTGTACCGTCAAAAAGCGCAGCTTCACAGTTACAATCCTCCAGACAGCCTTGTATGCAATCGTCCTTGTTGGATAATCTCAAACTCATATACGAAACATCTTCCCATGTTGTGCTTTCCAGCTCTTCCATGGTGTAAGTGAAATTCTCATTCCCGTTTTTGCACGCATCCGCAACAAAATTTCTCTCGCACCCGGATGTCTGATTTCCCTTGTTGACAGATTCGAATCTCGGAAGACATCTACAGTCAGGCTCTAGATCAATTGAGACACAATAGCTATTCAATCCGCATAGGCCTTTAGGAACACACTTATCCTTGGAAGACTCCCACTCAATTGACCAATTTGCATTCTTTTTCAAATCATGTGAATACAAACGAAATATCCCACCTACATCAATTCTCATAAGATAAAGTTTTCCTTCATCAGTAGGAAGACCTCCCTCTGTTATATTCTTAATATTCGTACCATTCCTGTTGAGCAAGTAGAGATGGCCATCAGCACCAAAATTAAGTGTCACATTCTCTCCCTCGCCATCAGTGAAAGATGAATAAAAAGAAAAAACACTTGTGTCTGGAGTATCTACAGGGTACTGAACAAGGTTTCCATCATTTTGCATTTTGAGACGGAAAATCCCCGTTGAGTGATCAGCTTCTGATTTCGCAGAGAAAAGTTCGTTTCCTGATAAAAGGCGTTGATTGGGCAAAAGGGTGTCGGTTGGATGATCAAAGCTCTGCCATACTATTTCCCGACTAGAGTTGTACAGCACGAAATTACCCGAATCGAGCATGGAAGCATAAGAAGCAGAGCTAGAAGATTTTACCAAGTAATTTTGGCCTTCTGCTGTTGGCAAGGCAAGGCCGTCACCTGTGAAGCGCAAGGTGGCATTGTTGGAGAATGGCGGATCATCTCGATTCGCAGTCCACACGACTGTCTCTTCGGGAATTCCAGCAAGAAATATCCCAACAGCATAGCCATTGCCTTGCCTGTAAAATCCAAAGGCATACAGACCAGAACGTGACAGCCATGTGGAGTTGGTGGTTGGTGTTAAAGAAGAGCCTTGGCTTATATTCGACTGCATCTGTTGTGCTTTAGCAGCAACAAATGCCAAGGCAAGAAGGCATGCCAAGTAAGCCATCGAAAAATGATCTCAGTGTAACTTGTCTTCCTCTTCCTCTGTTTTTGTTTTTGTTTTTTCCTTCTGCAGCACTCCAGAAAATTGGTTGCAATGCAGTATGAAGTTGTAATTCTGAATTTCTGTTTAATTTAAGGTGGATGGTGTAAATGAATTCGTACTTGTTTCTTCTCTCTCTGTGGAGTAGTTCACCACCCATATGTAATTTACTTTAACACAAGAAGATTCAAAGGAGAGATACAACGAAAATTCTGTGATGGAATACTTGTCATGCGTTGACGTTGGCGGAGACTTTTGCGTCCATGTAATTAACTAGACAGACTGAGATTTCGTTGTCAACATGAATTTTCAAAACTGACATTATAATCTGAAGAATTAGTTTTATAATTAAGTGAGCAAATTGACATCACTTACGTGTCCAAAAGATGCTCCAAATTTTCCATTAAAGTTTTTGTTCAAATTGTTTATTAACTTTATCGTCAGATTGTTAACTATCTCTAATTTAGTACGTTCCAGAATTTGTGAACTTGACTTTGTAGACTTTTCTAATCAGACGTAAAGAAAACTAGTTAAGTCGCTTTCTTCTCTATAGGCAATGACTCGGTCCAAATCAAACCCTTCATGTGCATTTTTCTTCTTTGATTTTATGAAGAGGATGCAGACGGACGAGGCACTTTGGACTTGTTCTCCAATACCCCTTAACTCCGTAATTTTCATGGAAGATCAGCAAAGGCATCATCCCAAAAGAAACTTTACAATCTCACTCAAACATCCAGTTATTGACCAGTATAGCCTTTAGAAGTCCTTGCTTCCTACCGATGGCTTCTAGTTTCAAAACCGTCGCATACGTTATGCTAATTGTTTGTGCAAATAATCTCACGGGAGAATATTCGCTTCTAGATCCTTCAACCTTCGATCTTCCTTCTCTCTCTTCCTCGATTCCTATAAAACAGATTGGAGTAAATAGACCACACCCGGGGAGTGTTGGCCAAAGGCCCTTCGATGCCTAAATTAGTTCGAGTGTTTGTAGGAAAACAATAGCTAAGCAAAGGGTACAGAGTAGTGTTTATGTAGGGTGTGAACCGGGCGGCCGGAGCTATGTGTGGTGGCCGGAGCCGTGTGGAGAAAATATGGAGAGTGGAGAGGGAGAAAGAGAGAGCTTCGGGTATTTTTCTCGGGTATTAGGAGTAGGTTTAGATGTACCTTGAATGATGAATGAAGTCATCTATTTATAGGAGCCTCGGGACTAGGGTTTCGTAGAGAATATGCTGAGTTTATTCTCTACCCAAATTCGTAGGGATCGAGTCGGACTGAGATAATATCTGATTTAATGATATTATCTCTTTTTATGGAGATAATATCTTAATTAAATGATATTATCTCTTTTTATGGAGATAATATCTGAGTTAAATGATATTATCTCTTTTTATGGAGATAATATCTTAGTTAAATGATATTATCTCTTTTTATGGAGATAATATCTTAGTTAAATGATATTATCTCTTTTTATGGAGATAATATTTGAGATAATGACATTATCTTCTCTTTATTAGGATAATGTCTTAATTAATGATATTATCTTATTAAATAAAGATAATATCACTTTAATTAAGATATTTATCCCAATTAATTAATTGGCCAGATAAACTGGTTCAATTAATTAATTAAAAGAGATAATCTTCTTTTCCACATGGCGCGCTGCGATTGGAGACGAAAATATCTGCTTCCACAAATGCCCCCCAGCTTCTGCATGGCGCTTGTGTGGCATGTAGGAGATGAAATTATTTTTATATATTTTTTTTTCGGGCTCTCCAACTGTTTCTGGGCTTTATTATGTGAGTTGGACTCCTTTGCAGATCAGATTTCCAATTGGTGTAGGCTTTTGACTGTTGTTGGAGTTGGATTCCCAGTAAGAATGAGCTTGAGATCCCTTCTTGACCTGGGTTGTCCAACTTGTATAAATACAGGGCTTTTCTTCACTCTTTCTCACATCACAAACTTAACTTCTCTACCTTCTAGTTTGAGAAAGATCTTAGAGAATTTGTACTGCTTTGTTGAAGAGAGGAGTTGCCGTGCATCCGGAATAAGTCGAGCTCGTGAAAATATATGCACATATATTTTTTTCTGATTTTTGGCAGCAAGGAGGTGGTCCAGCATGAGCTGCAAATCTGTGGGCAATAGTTGACAAAAGCTGGAGAATTTGTGCTGGAATCAAATGGAGCATGCGGTGCCCTGGAGCAACCTGGTCTGGGCTGGAGCTGATGCAATACAGGCCTGGTGCAAGAGCTGGGCTCGAAGAGAATGCGTGGAGGAGCTGGGCTCGAAGCAGTGGCTGAGAGGCACTGGGTATTGCGCGTCGAGGGCTTGCGTTGGGCATGCAGACCATGCTGCTGGCGTTTGGGCTACAAGGCGCTGGGCTGCCCAACGTGGGCCTGCGCCAAGCAGGCCTTACGCGCAGGAGCTGGAGGACCGGGCCAGGCTAGAGTTGGGCCCCATGCGCGCTGGGCTGGAGGCGCTGACGGAGTGCTCATGCTGGGCTGCTTTAATATTTTTTCTTTTTCTGCCAGCTTTTGTTGTTTTTTTTTTTTCCTGCTGTCTTTTTTTTTTCTTTTTTTCTTTTTTGTTTGCTGCCAGCTTTTGTTTGGGATTCTAACTTGTGGAATTTTCTTCTCTTCTTGCAGTTATTCGTTTGACCAACCATGCCTTCCAGAGACGGTAGCAAGGCTTCAAGCTCTTAGGTGCCTTTGTATTTGTGGGGAGGTTCCAAGGTGTACAAGAAGAGGTTTGTGGCCAACCTGCACCGCGTTACAAATGAAGATCAATTCCAGAGGTGGCGGGCTGCTTATGCCTCTGCAATTCCTGACGACGTGCATGTCAAGCTGGCGAAGCCTTTGACTGACAATGTGCCTTGCGTGGATGCGAATGATCCGAATGCCAGAATCATCACCTTCCGTCCCTTTTACTTCTCCTTGGGCTTCAAATTCCCACTTTCAAAACTTTTCAAGGAGGTATTCTGCGCCATGGAGTGTGCTCCAAGTCAGTGTACTCCGAACATCTACCGAGCGATCAAGTGTTTTGAAAACCTGAGCTGTTTCTTCATGTTGGAGCTGACAGTACGAGAGTTCTTCTATTTTTTTGAAGTGAGGTGCTTCAAGGAGTATGCCGAATTTCGCATCTGCAATGTCAAGCTGTTTGACAGTCTTAGTCAGGGAGATCACGTGTGGCATGATGATGTGTTGGAAGTCAGCGGACGGTGGGAAGGCGATGTTGGTGATGGTCCCTTTGTTCCCCTCACCTATTGCAATTGTACGTCTTTTTGCATTTTTTTCTTCTATCTGCTCTCTTTTTGTTTGAATTTCTTAAAGCGTAGCTGACTAACTTCTGTCTTCTGCTTGTAGCGGACGACATCAGCAAGAAATTGGAGCTTCAACCTGACATGGCTAAGGTCTGCCGCGCTTTGAACATCCCCAAAATTTCCGTGAGTGGTGTTGGCTGTTGAGCGAGTATCGGGAGGAAGACGGTGGTCTGCCCCCTACCGAGGATGTCGAAAGATGGAAGCAGAATGGTCCGAACCTTGATGATCTGTCTGCTGAACAAGAGGCATGCTCTGCTGGAAAGGCTGAAGTCAAGTCTCCAAGAACTCAAGCTACCTCTTCACGGGCGAGGAACGTGTCTCCATTAAGGAAGAAGCCAAAGCTCCCTTCTGCTGAGAAGATCCCAGTAGAAGTTGTTCCCGCCTCATCTGCCAGGGTCAAGCATCTTGTTGGCGCAGACAGCAAGAAGATTGGAGGTATGCGCAACATAAGGGATGCTCCCCTTAAGCCTCTTGCTGACGAGCTTGGAGATCATGATCTGTTCCGCGAAGTGGTCCGTGCGCGATCTAGCTCACCTATTGAAAGACAAAGAGATGCGGATGGTCCTCCCCGAAGTTCGGGTCGTTTGCACCAGTCGAAGAGTGGAGGTCGAAGTGGGAGGTCTGCTCATCTATCCAACCGTGATCCAACTGTTGAGTCACGAGCAGTTAAGCCTGGAGTTGATTCGACGTCGCAAATTCCTTTGGAAGTAAGGTTGGCGGAGGCTAGGAAAGCAAGAGAGTCATCTGCCTGAACGAAAGGTTCTTCTGCAACGTCAGCAGCTGATCCAAAGGTGGACAAATCTAGCCCTGTAGGGGATGTAGGCGTGTCTGATCTGGTAAAGACGCAATTTCTATCAAGTCCATCCTCTTGTGCTGAGCTAGTTGACCAAATCCATCAGGCTGGCGATCTTAGTGCTTTCTCAAGTCTTTCCTTGGAAAAACAAAGGGAAGCGACACTTCATCTGCTTTAAAAGGAAGTAGTTTTTGCTGCTGAGACCATTCGGAACCCGTCTGCTGTTGCCCCTTCTTCTGCTCAGCTCAATGAGTTGGAGAAGAAGAATGTCGAGCTAGTTAGCAAGCCTTCTACCAAGTAGACCCATTATGAGAAGAAGACGTTTGATTTAAGGGCGATGATATTTGAGCTGAAGAGTTCCTTTGCTGAGAAAGATTTCGAGCTTAGCTCTTCTGCTGCTGACTTGGCTAGTTGAAAAGATGCTTACTTCCATCTAGATAAGAATGCTGACATCTCTCATAGCTATGACAAGCTTTTAGCTAGATTTCACACCTATCATGAGTCTACTGAGGAATCCAAGTCCGAAGTTGCCATGGACGCGTACAAGTTGGGCTATCTGGACTGCACAAAAGGATATGATCCCTTCTACGCCATTGGAGATGAAGACATCAAGATGCTCTATCCAGACTTGCCCCCTGCGAAAAGTGAGGAGGCTAATGCTGTGAACACCGAAGGAGCTGAAGAGCAGGTGGCTAAAGAAGTGGTAGCTAAGGAGGATGGAGCAGAGGAGGATGCAGCCGATGCGGTGGTGGCAGACGTCATAGATCAGGCATGTGGAGCTGCTGAAAGCGTGGCTGATCAGGCAGACGCTGAAGAGGCCGTAGATTAGGGATCTCCTGCTAGTGTTTCGGAGTAGACGAAGACTCTTTTATTTCTTTTCAGCTTTTGTAGTATGCTTTTGTTTAGAATAATTGGTCTTGTTTGACCATCTTCTTTTTGTTTGAACTTGGCCGGTTGGTCGCTTTGCTATGAAAATTTCAGTCTTTATTTTTCAACTTCAATTTGCATATTGTCTTGTGAACTGCTTGAGTAACCGGCTAGTGTCTTGATTGCACATCTCCCTTTGGAGATTCATGAGTGCTAGGGTTCCCCTTGAAGGACTTCGGACGTATTCTGCATATCTCTTAGGATGGCTCCCCTTAGGAAGTTGGCGAGTGCCAGGGCCCCCCTTAAGGGGCTCCGGGCGTGTTCTGCATATCCCTTAGGATGACTTGGTCGTCGCCCTGCATCTCCCGAAGGACGCTACTTATGGGCAACTGTGTGACTATCCTGCCTTCCTTAGGAAATGGATAGGAACCTGGATACTTCCCGCAGGAGGCATGAAGACCTCCTTTTAAGAAATTCCTGGCGCACCCTGTATCTTCCTTAGGACGCTTTTTTAGTAGGCTGTGTCTCCAAACGGACGCTTTTAGTTGTCGCCTTACATCTCCCTTAGGACGCTCCTTATAGGCAACTGTATGATTATTCTGCCTCCCTTAGGAAACTGATAGGAACCTGGATACTTCCCGTAGGAGGCATGGAGACCTCCTTTTAAGAAATTCCTGGCGCACCCTGCATCTCCCTTAGGACGCTTTTTTAGTGGGCTGCGTCTCCAAACAGACGCTTTTAGTCGTCGCCCTGCGTCTCCCTTAGGACGTTCCTTATGGGCAACTATACAACTATCCTGCCCCCCTTAGGGAACGGATAGGAACCTGGATACCTCCTTTAGGAAATTCCTGGCGCGCCCTGCGTCTCCCATAGGACGCTTCTGGTCGTTGCCCTGCGTCTCCCGAAGGACGCTGCTTATGGACAACAGTTGTGTTTTGTGGGTAGATGAGACATTTTGGAATGAGAAACTAAACTTATATTGATATTCATAAGATTACAGTCCTTTATTCGAAAATGGAAATCACTGAGTACAAAGTTGGAGCTTCTAGCAGTCAAAAGGAAGCATTACGGATAATACTTTCGGAGATGGTAGGCATTCCATTGTCGTGGTATTTCCTTCCCATTCATGGTGTCCAGCGTGTAGCTTCCTCTGCCCCCGGACCGGTTGATCACATAAGGGCCTTCCCAATTGGGTTTTATTTTCTTAGACCCTTGTCTTTGTGCAGTGATGAAGGCATTTCTTAACACAAGGTCGCCAGGTTGAAACTGTCTGATCTTGGCTCTTTTGTCGTCGTAGGACTTCAACCGCTGTTGATAGGAGGCGACTCGGACAATGGCCTCCTCGCGCTCGCCTTCAAGTAAGCCAAGGTTGAGTCTCATCTGCTCGGAGTTCTGCTCTATACTGCCGACTTCAATGCCTATAGAGGGGATAGTGACGTGAGGATGAATGATCGCTTCAGTTCCATAAGCAAGGGAAAATGAGGTTTCGCCAGTCGACCTTCGTTTGGTGGTGCGATAAGCCCATAGTACTCCGGAGAGTTCGTCTACCCATTTTCCTTCGGCGCCTTCTAGCCTTTTCTTCAAGCAGTCTAATATGACTTTGTTGGATGCCTCGGCCTGCCCATTTCCTTGTGGGTACCTTAGTGGACAGGTGTTTCTTGATCTTGTATTTCGCAAAGAAGGCGGTGATCTGCTTGCCAATGAATTGTGAGCCATTGTCAATGACCAACGATTGTGGGCAGCTGAACCGGCAGATGATATTTCTCCAGATGAATCGCCCCACATCGGCTTCTTTAGTAGAGGATAGAGCTTCAGCCTCGATCCATTTAGTAAAATAGTCAGTGGCGACGATCATCATTTCTTTCTTGGCGGGCGCCGGTGGCAAGGGACGCACTAAGTCGATGGCCCATTGCATGAATGGCCATGGACTATTTTGCGGATGGTAAACTTCGGTAGGCAGATTAGGGATAGGCTTGTATCGTTGGCAACGATCACATTTTTTGACATATTCAGCGGAGTCGTAGTGCATGGTAGGCCAGAAATAGCCTACGTTTAGAGTTTTCTGGGCGAGTGACTTGCCCCCCGAGTGGTTGCCACACTCGCCGTTGTGAGTTTTGCAGAGGACTTCAAGTGTTTGAGGGTACTTTATGCAGGTGAGATGAGGGCCGGAGTATGATCTACGGATAAGCTTGCTGCCGTGCATATAGTATCTCGCTGCCTTCTGCTGGATCTTCCTAGCTTCGAACTTATCCGTTGGCAGGTTTTCCATTTATTAAGTAGTCGATTATGGGGTCTTGCCAGCTGGGGTCCTCATCAATCTGCATTGAGTCGATCGCTCTATTTCTTCGATGCTTGGCCGGTCAAGGTGTACAACTGGGATGGAGCGTCTGAACTGGGTGTCTAGTGCTGATCCTAGGCTCGCCAACGCATCTGCATGAGTGTTCTCTGCCCGTGGAACTTGTTGGATGGTGAAAGTAGGGAATTCTTTCAAAAGTCCTTGGACTTTGTCGAGGTACTGGACCATTCTTGGATGCTTTGCCATGTACTCTCCTGAGGCTTGATTCGTGATCAGTTGGGAGTCTGAGTAGATGGCCAGTCTCTTGATCGACAGTTCTTTCGCTAGGTGTAGTCCTGCAAGCAGTGCCTTATATTCTGCCTCATTGTTTGAAGCAGAAAAGCCTAGTGTGATAGCTTGTTCCAACAAGGTTCCATCTGGGGTGATTATGACGACTCCTGCTCCCGCTCCTTTGTGATTTGATGCTCCGTCTACATGCAACTGCCACATGCCGTTAGGTAGGTTCGAATCGGTGGGGGAGGTGTCGTCCGCTTTTTCCTTGCTTTTCGTGACCATCTTCTCTTCTTCGGCTATTGCAGTAAACTCTATAACAACATCTGCTAAAGCTTGAGCTTTTATAGCAGTCTTCGGCAGGTAAAGGAGGTCGTATTGACTGAGTTCGATAGCCCATTTCATGAGTCGCTGAGAAGCGTCGGGGCTGTGAAGGATCGATCTCAAAGGAAATTCTGTTATGACAATTATCCGGTGTGCTTGATAGTAGTGCCTTAACTTTCTCGCAGAAACCACAAGCGAAAAAATGAGCTTCTCCATTTTCGGATAGCGAGTCTCTGCATCGAGGAGAGCTTTTGAAGTGTAGAATATCGGATGTTGTGCCCCCAGCTCTTCTCGGATGAGAGCTGAGCTGACAGCTGAGTGGGACACCGCTAGGTAGATGTACAAGTCCTCGCCTGGTATCGGTTTTGAGAGCAATGGAGGTGAAGTGAGGTAAGTTTTCAAGTTTTGAAAAGCTACTTCACACTCGTCATCCCACTTGTCTTTGTGTCCCTTCTTCAAGGCTTTGAAAAATGGCCTGCATTTGTTGGTAGATCTGGAGAGGAATCGGTTGAGAGCTGCCGCCCTACCCGTTAGACTTTGTATCTCCTTTGTTGTGGCAGGTGACTTCATGTTGAGTATAGCCTTGATTTGATTTGGATGTGCCTCAATTCCTCTTTGGGTGGCTAAGTATCCAAGGAATCGGTCGGACGAGACTCCAAATGTGCATTTGCTCGGGTTCAACTTCATGTTGTATTTTCGGAGTAGGTTGAATGCCTCGGCAAGATTCTCGATGTGGTCTGCTCGTTTGGGAGCTTTGACTAGCATGTCGTCTACGTAGACCTCCATAGTCTTGCCGATTTGCTCCTTGAAAATTTTGTTCACCAGCAATTGGTAGGTGGCATTCTTCAGCCCAAAGGGCATGACCTTGTAGCAGTAGATACCTCTTTCGATGATGAAAGAGGTCTTTGCCTTGTCGTCTTCATGCATCATGATCTGGTTGTAACCGGAGTAGGCGTCCATGAATCTTCGCAATTGATTGCCGGAAGTTGAATCAATGAGCTGGTCAATTCTCGGCAATGGAAAGTTATGTTTAGGACATGCCTTGTTGAGGTCAGTATAGTCGATGCACACTCTCTACAGGCCTTTATCTTTCTTTGCTACTAGAACAACGTTCGCCAGCCATTCTGCGTATGAGACTTCTTCAATGAAACCGGCAACTAGAAGCTTGTCGATCTCGGCTTCAATGATGGCGACCCGCTCGGGGGCGAAGTTGCGTCTCTTCTGCGCTATAGGCTTGATGGCTGGGTTGACGTGTAGGCAATGGCAAATGATCTGGGGATCGATGCCAGGCATGTCAGATGGTGACCATGCAAATACGTCTTTGTTATTCTGGAGGAAGGCTACAAGCTCTGCCTTTTCCTCCTGGCTTAAGCGCGAGCTGTTTTTTGGCCTGCTCGGTCGTCAAGAACGGGATCTGCTTTCTCCTTTGCTTGTTCTACTTCTTTTAGATTTGCCTGATTCACAGGGAGGAACTGTGTTTGCTTGCCTTTCTTCAGCTCTTGAGCTGAGCATTTCCTCGCCATTGCCTGATTGCTGTTGATTTGGCCGATCCCACCCCAAGGAATTGGGTAGCGAACTTCTGATGCGTGGCGGAGGTGATGGCGTTGATCTTGCTGATCCATGGTCTGCCTAGAATGCCATTGTAGGGTGAGACTTCATCAATGACCATGAACGTTTGCGAGCTGATTACAGGTGGGGCGTAGACGTCGAGCTCTATCGTGCCTACAGTAACCGTTGTTGCTCTATTGAAGCCAGTCAGCGACTTGGCTGATTTATTGATCTTTGCCTCTAAGCTCATCTGTTGGATAACTGTCAATTGTAGGATGTTGGCTGCACTGCCCTCGTCTGCATGGATTCGGTCGACCATGGCCTGAGCGATTTGAATGCTGATGACAAGAGCGTCATTGTGTGGTAGATCAAGGCCAATTAGATCTTTCTTTACAAATTTATAAATAAACTCAATCCTAGACATGTATTTATAAAAAAACCCAAGCACTATTTAAACATAGAAACACACCCAAAATCAACCCCAAAGTCAACTTTTTGGGTGTGTTTATAAATGGGTTTTGAGTGTGTGTAATGATAGGTTTTGGGTGTGTTTATATATTTAAATAGTGCTTGGGTTTTTTTATAATTTCAACTCCCATTTTGGGTGTTTTAGTGAAACTCCCATCTTTCTTTTGGAAGCCGATTACAGGATCGTCTTCTACTAGCAGAAGGTCGGTTGAGACTTAGGAGATCATAGTGGCTTGTTTGATCTTTCCTTGCTGGTCAGCCCAAATTCCTCGGAGTCGGCTAGGATTCTGTTAATCCTTATGACCTTTTGGGGCGGCTCCTTGGCGATGTCGCGGTCCTCTATTTGCTGGATGGCCTGCTTAGCGATGAATTCCGTGCAGTGACCTTCCCTCACGAGTTCTTCGAGGTGTGCTTTCCAAGCGAAGCAGTTGTTCGTAGTGTGTCCATGCGTCCCATGGAAGGCACAGTATTTGCTAGTATCCCTCATGTCTGGATCTCCTTTCAAGGGTGGCAGTCTTCTTACCCAAGGTTTGTTTTTCAGTTGAGCTAGGATTTGATGTATAGGGATGGTGAACTTGGTGTAGTTTTCTCCTGCCTTAGCGTCCTCTTGTGGGTGTGACCTACGCTTGTCCTTATTCTTATTGCTAAATCCATCGCTTCTTTGGCCCTCCCGCTTGGTCGGCCGATCTCCCTGCTCAGTTGACTTCTTCGCGGCAATTCGATCGTCATCCCAGAGCGCGTAGCGTTCTACGGTCGCGAAGACCTCTGCTAAAGTCTGGCTAGGAGTGATAGTCAGCTCGCGGTATAACTCGTGTTCTGCTGGAAGACCTTTCTTGAAGGCAGATGATGCGATTTGGTCGTCGCACCCTACGATGTTGGCCTTTTCTCCTTTGAACCTCTTGATGTAATCTTGAATGGATTCGTCGGACTTCTTGCGCAGGTTGAACAGATGATCTGGGTTCTTCTTGATCGTCCGATAAGAAGTGTATTCTTTAGTGAAGACATAGGCAAGCTCCTTGAAACTATTGATCGACCCAGATGGCAGGGTGTGGAACCAGTCCTGAGTTGCTCCTCGTAAGGTCATTGCAAATGCCTTGCACATCAGTGCATCGTAGGCCTTGTGGAGGATCATGACACTTTTGAAGTGTTTTAGGTGGCTCTCAGGATCGGAATCTCCCTTGAAATGCGTGAACGAAGGCGTTGAGAATCGCTTCGGGGGAGCAGCCTGCTCGATTTCAGGGTGAAAGGAGTAGAGATCGCTTGGTCTATCTCCTATCCTCGAGGTTCCCGCTAGTCTTGAAGTCTCAAAGTCGGTCATTCACAAGCTTCTCAACGTCTTCCGCGCACATTGCTGGTCGATCACGTTGGTGACTTTTGCGATTCGGGCGACACTGATTGACCTCCTGGTTGGTCCGCGAGGGTCGGTCATCTCGTCTGCGCTGCCTAGGAGGCGTGTTGGTAGATTGCGTTTGCGAGGGATTTTATGTAGCTTGACAGCGAGAATTGGTTCTCCGAGAGCGGGCCGTGGAGTGCCTCTCTTCACGATCCTCATTGCGAGGGTTATCGGGTTGACCTCCCTGGGGGCCTAGCCTTTCGTGAATATTTCTCTGCGAGTGGGCAGCAGAGCGCCTCTCTTCACGATCCTCATTGTGGCGATTGCCGGTTGGACCTCCCTGGGAGCCTAGCTTTTGAAGACATTTCCCTGCGGGCCCAGGCGGGCACGGACGTCAAGTCGTGGGCCGAGCCTTTCTCGCACGTTGCTTTGTGTGTGGCTTGTAGATGCTCGCGACATGTCAGCAAGCTGATCACTTGGTTGTGCATCCCCTTATCTGCTCACTCCTACTCGACCTGTTTGGTGCCCGTTAAGCTGCCCACCGGTGCGTTCGTCTATTCTTCTCTCTTCGCCTGGTTGTCCAAGGCCAAGATTTTGAGCCACGCTTATTTGATTAAGGAGCTGCCTCATCAGAGCGCTTTGGTCGTCCATTCTCTGAGCTAGCTGGTCAACTCTCAGATTAAGATCTGCTTGACTTTGTGGATCAGGAGGAGAGAAGCGTGTGGAGCCCAATTGCACACGGGCTAGGGTTTCATTGGAGGTGTACGCGAGAGCGTGTGTCGAGCGTGGAGGCAATGGAGGGAACGCTTGAAGTTGTTCCAAGACCAGGCCTAAGTCGGTGGTGGTAACGAGCCCACCTTGATGGGAGGTTCCACCATGCTCGGTGGTGGTGCCACAAAGGTTGCTAGATCCGGTCGCGGGTCCGGTAGGTGGCACGGTGGTGAGAGGTGGTGGTGCCACCATGTCGATGGCGAGATCGTGGGTGGAGTGACTTTGGGCCGTCGCGGATTTAGCGGGGCGATTTTGCTCTCGTGCGCTTGCTTCCAACCATGGTTTTTTGGAAGGCTTCGGTGGATTGGAAAATATGAGGAACGGATTCCTTGAGCACGTGTTGAGTATAACTCGTGCTCTCAATGAAAGCACCAAATGTTTGTGCAAATAATCTCACTGGAGAATATTCGCTTCTAGATCCTTCAACCTTCGATCTTCCTTCTCTCTCTTCCTCGATTCCTATAAAACAGATTGGAGTAAATAGACCACACCCGAGGGGTGTTGGCCAAAGGCTCTCCGATGCCTAAGTTAGTTCGAGTGTTTGTAGGAAAACAATAACTAAGCAAAGGGTACGGAGTAGTGTTTATGTAGGGTGTGAACCGGGCGGCCGGAGCCGTGTGGAGAAAATATGGAGAGTGGAGAGGGAGAAAGAGAGAGCTTCGGGTATTTTTCTCGGGTATTAGGAGTATGTTTAGATGTACCTTGAATGATGAATGAGGTCATCTATTTATAGGAGCCTCGGGGCTAGGGTTTCGTATAGAATATGCTAAGTTTATTCTCTACCCAAATTCGTAGGGATCGAGTCGGACTGAGATAATATCTAATTTAATGATATTATCTCTTTTTATGGAGATGATATCTTAGTTAAATGATATTATCTCTTTTTATGGAGATAATATTTGAGATAATGACATTATCTTCTCTTTATTAGGATGATGTCTTAATTAATGATATTATCTTATTAAATAAAGATAATATCACTTTAATTAAGATATTTATCCCAATTAATTAATTGGTCAGATAAACTGGTTCAATTAATTAATTAAAAGAGATAATCTTCTTTTCCACGTGGCGCGCTGCGATTGGAGATAAAAATATCTGCTCCCACACTAATGGAACCTGCTACTCAATTCCTCGAGTTGCTACGAATAACAAATCAGTACCAGCCTGACCGGATTACAAACATAACTCAACATTTAGTTTAAAGCAATCTAGACTAGGTGGTTTCCGTACACTCTTTGGACAAGAAGGATGTTATCTTTTTCAGCACCAGTTCAACTATTTTTTCCAAAGACAACATAAAAGTTAACGATTTATAATCATAACTTCAACTGCATCTGGTAGCATTCAGAAAGATAGAACAATTAAGGTCACCAAATTTTCCATCAGACACTAAAAATATAGAGGACCAATAAGAACAAGGGTATAGAGGCCCAAATTATAAAAGTATCATATATGAAATGGACTTTAAAAACACAACAAAAACTCATTTACAATATAACAAAGAAGCTTTTAACTTCCTATAAATTACAAAATTGCCATTGATTTCTTAAAACAAGCCCAATCTCAAAAGCTCATAAAAACCCCAAAACACTCAATAGGACATCAAAGTAATTTAACAATCAAAATTAAATTAAATAGAGCCAGATGTTATTTTTTGGATTTTTTTATTATTTGTTTATAGAAACTAAATGGTGTAGGGTTTATTTATATTTTTTGTGCTAAGAATGGGTATATGGCTAAATATCTCTAAGAAGAAATCCAATGTACTAAATTTATATAAACTGAGATGGGAGAACGTAATTAAGTGCCTTACTTGTTGAGAAAAAGTACAATCACGAAAAGTTAGGAGAGACTTTATGGATCTGTAATACAGAGGGAAGACCCGGAATAGACTAATGACGCGCAAACGTGCTCGATTGTTAAGTTTGCCCGATTGTTAAGTTTGTTTGGAAGGAATTACAGTGCAAAATCTAGATTTTATCATTTCAGGAGGAAAATTAGGGCCTGTTTGGTATTCAACTTGAATCTAATTTTTTAAACTCAAAAACAGAATTTGAGTTCAAAACAAAGAAAACCTGTTTGGTAGTCCTATTTTTAAAAACTCGAACTCAAGAACAACTTAAAAACACCCCAATTATTAAAAACAAAAAATATCTGTTTTTTCAATTTTTTTCTAACAACCCACAAGTTCTCAAATTTTTAAGATTTGAAAACAGTTTTCAAGTTGAATACCAAACAAGTTTTTGAATCTTAAAAATAGATTTAAGAATTCCTTGTTTTTAAGAAAAATCAAGATTTTTAAGTTCCCTATTTGAATAGGATTCCAAACGCCCCCTTAAGTTTCCAAATATTATGGAAATAAGGGGCTAAAGGCACTACATTCACGCTTGTTTAAGAGATGAAGGAAAATATACAACATATGTTACAAGGGGAAGAAATATAGTATTAACACAACTCATTATTCATATAATGTAATGTACTCGTTGTGGTATAAGTGTATCAAAAGATGCATTTATAAACAAGTAGTCATTTGTGTGTAGACAGGGCAAACTGCCAGTTTTGAAGTACCTGAAACATCAACAAGACAATTTCCAATAAATACAAACGACTCGGTTGCTGCGACAGTACAATCAAGCTTCATGTCTCATTCAAGGATCAAATTCATCTCTCTCTATTAGGTGGACTTCGAAGCTTTGTCCAGGATGTCAAAAACACTTTGTAGAGTCATCTCCTCCACAATAACAACCTTGTCTCTTGATTTAGAGCCAGAACCAATAGAAACCTGCCTTCTTTTTACCCCTAAAACCTGTAATTTGGGAAGAATGAGAATTTGAAGTTTCCAAGCATAAACATTAATGGTTGAGTAGACCAAACAAACTGAGGGGTTAAGACCTCAAAACAAAATTGATAAATTTGGTGCATGCAACTCAAAACCACATGGCAATGGGTGTAGAGGCCTTAGGATTTCTAAAGCAAGATGCACGGCTTAGAATGCCCAATATGAAACTTTATATTCTTGCTAAAAAATTATTAGAAAACTATGCTACATTCACTCATAATAATACAAATTAGACCTTCAAAAGTATAGGCCTCATTCTGTACCCATCATTTAAAGTGAAATTAATCTTCCCTTCAAACTATCTCAAGAATCTGTTCTGTCACAAATCCTTTGCCAACCCTGCCACAAAGCTACTGTGCCACCTTATCTTGCCAACGTATAAACAAATGATGGGTACAGAAGTATGTTTTCATGTATATGTGTGTGCACGACTTTAGAATGTATTTGAATGTAGTTATAGTCATAGACGAGTAACTGAAAAATGATAACAAAAATATCTCTAGAAACAAAACCAGCTGAAGTATAATAGTATATAATCTACCCAAAATGCAAATCAGTGTTTGACCAAATAATCTATCAAAGCTATTCTTTCTTACTAGCTAACTGCGGTGTAGATAGGATGGAAGGGTGGTATGAAATGGTCCAGGAATGGACATTTTATGCTTGGGGGAGAAAGAAGAAATCCACCCTTCACACTCTGCACTGTGGCTATTCTTGGCCACACACCACATCATCTTGAAAAGAATAAATTAGACATAAGGAAACCTTAGAAGAGTTCACATCCACCCCTTGTCCCTTTCCACAAGCTCATCCCATGAGTAAGTTTGTTTCAATATTTCAGATCACCACTTCACATCACTTTTCTCTAGTTTGGCTCAATATTTCTCTCCTTTGCAAGATCAAATCACTTCACAATCAAAGGTTGGTTAAAGCAACGACAATCTCAACCAGAAGGATACAAACAGAACATCACTTCCCCAACAAAGCTCGGTTAAAGCAACAGCACTAGTCCAACAAATTACAAATTAAAGCATCACTTCCCCAATTTTAGTTAACATAAGCAATCAGAATGAATGTTAGGATCTTTCAAGAACCACACAATCTTCTTAAGACACAACACACTAATCACAAAAACACGAAACAAGTAAATGCACTCCAAGGCTCCAACCCACTAACAACAATAGGATGATGCACCAATGAACCTAAGAATTCTCAGATCAAACTTTAATTTGGCATTCCATATAAAAAAAACAAAAAACAAAAAAACAAAATAGGTTGAAAAGGGATAACCCAAAAAAAAAACAGGACCAACCGAGCTGATGTAGTCAAGTAGCGCTGCATTAGCTTCCCCGTCTTTTGCAGGCGCGTCTATTTGCACCCCCAACGCCTCGTCACTGAAATCTTCATTTCAGAAAAAAGAAAATTATATTCTATAAATACACAGACCTATACATATAAAAATAGAGAGAGAAAGAGAAGGACCAGTGATGGAGGCGATTTTGGTGCCAGGCTTGGCGTGGATGGTGATGGCGACTGAGGAGGGAGGTATGTGCCGAATAGAGGTTGGGAAATTGTTGTTGGGGTTTACGGGCTGAGTTGACTCGGTCGGGTTGGCCTTGGCCTTGCCCTTTTTGGCTGGTGCCATTTTTGTTTTTTTGTTTTTTTGTTTTTGTTTTTCTTCTCTCTCTTCCCGCTTCAGAAGCAAGACTTCATCGGCAGGGTAGGCCTCGGCGGCCTTGGTCTCAGGGTTCTTGGTTGGAGAGTTAAAGGTCCACTAAAAATTTGGACATTTAAGGCCCATTATTTTTAGAATTTGTGATGGTTTTTGGGTAGCGTTTGATCTGGATTGATTAATATTACAAATTTGACCTTTGGATATAAATATGGGGAACTGATCAAGAAGTCCTTAAAATACAAGATGCTTCTAAACCCGTCCTGCTTGTTTCCTGTTTCTCTCTTTTCGGGCGGGTAGGCCGAGTGAAGGAGTTCTTGGTCCTTCTTTTTATAGATTGCGTAGGCGTGCCACCACCAAGCCACTGACTGGCTTGAATGGAAAATGTCGGATTGTTGTGTTCGCACTTCTGACTTCTAACCAGACAATTGATCGGCCAAGCAAGGAACCTCCTCTTGGCTTAGGTTCTCTCACTTCCTCAGAATCGAGGATGGTTAGGTTTCGTATAGGTATTTTAGTATTTTTGATATTTTTAATGATAATGATGCGAATTAAATTAAAAAAATATGTTTAAACTTAAAGACAAGAATTGATGTGGGATAGATAACCTTAAATTAAACAAAGAACGAAATAAGAACGATATAAATGATAAAGGCAATAAAATTAAGCAATTTGAAATTAAATTAAGCTTAAAGCAAATTCGATAACAATTAACATTAAAGCGATAAAGTTGAATCTTAAAACAACGTAATGGAAAATACAATAAATTAAACTTACACTAATGAAAGTGAAGAACCGATCTAGTCTACTTGCTTGGAAAATAAAAGACCTAGTCTAGGGATAGAAAATTGAAAGACAAAAAGTAGGTTTTTGTGTCTGATGTCAGGGTCCTTTGCTCTTTTTCTGATGTAGCTTATACAGAGGCATTCGTCAGCCCATGGGCTGGCCATTAAATGGTCAAAGGTCAACTTGGTTCAAAATCTTTCCTTGTGTGGTTTCCTAAATTCGCGGAATTGATTCGAATGAGATCATCGGATTACAAATCCGATCACTTGATTTTCTCCTTCTTAGGAATGTCTTAGATTGACATCACTCCCTTTGATTGCTTTCCTTGGATGGATCTCGTCACATGCATGAAAAAATGAGGAGGTTCTGGACCTACTTTTGCGGGTTGGACTTGGCCTTCTGAGAACTTGGCTTGACATATGGTGAGACATCATGGCTTCCGGAGTCCTAGTCTTAATTGAAAATAATACACCGATGTTGGGGAGCCCAATGAATTGCGTAAGCTTCTTTGATGTATGACCAACTCATGATGAGCCCATAAAATCTTTGAATTAAGAAAACACTTAATATTCTAGTTTTGATAAGACTACATATATAATAATTAATAATTATATATGTAAGCCATGAAACCATTACCCAAAGCCAAGTACCATTTTTGTCTTCCAAACTCTTGCCCACCTTGGAATTATCAAGATGATCCACATGGGTCTAACTTGACCACTCTTCCAACCAAGTCCTTGATGACCCCCACTCTACTGATCTGGCCGCTATTGTCGGCCTTCGTCCACATGGTGTGGTTTATTCAGCGGCCGACCTTCCGGAACCCCTTTTGAAGCCGGGCTACGACAAGCCCAGCAAGAATTTCACCAACTGGATCAAGACCCATTTTGGCTATTCCGGATCATCCTCTGGGGCTTCGATAGGTTCAACAAATGTTGTATCTTACACAGAGCATGTGGCCTTTCTTTAGATGTGGCTATGTAAATTCTTGACTTGCTCAAAATTTAGCCAAGTCACCAAAGAAATCCAACCTTTGGCTGAAGCTCTTGCAGATGGCCAAGCAGTGGCCTTGGGTCCCATATTTATGGCCTACCTCTACAGATGCCTTCGTGATATTGTTTTGCCCAAACCAATGTAAGGCAATCCATCAAGCCCGATTTGGCTTCTTTAGCTATGGCTCCAAGTTTACTTCCCAGAGTTGGGTCCAGCCAATGTCACATTTCGAGGTGACTCACTTCTAGGAAAATCGATTGCTAGCCTCCCTTTGCCTAAACACCATGTTGAGGACTGCTTCAGATTTTTCTACGGATGTTCACAGAGGTCACCTAGTGACTTATCCATGTGCTTAGATCATCATTACCCGAATTATTTGGCCTTGGACCTTGCTAGTGTTCCCACACTAGAGACCAAGGAAGAACAACGAGAACTTTGGGCAAGTATCTTAATGAGTCGAGATCTTCCTTATGGCCTTGCATTGAACAAAGGGAACCATTACCCTTGCGGCTGCGAGGTTTACTATCATGCTGCCATTGGTCGTCAGATGGGTTTTATTCAGGGTGTTCCATCTCCCATGGTTGACTCCCACAACTATTTTGCCTCATGGAGAGTATCTTTTAAGAAAGCAAGCAAGGTAAATTCCGTGGTGAACTTTAATCGTGAGTTATTCAAAGTTTTTAATTTCCAGACCCGCGACCCTGAATTTGGCTTCACCGAATCCTATAAGGCTTGGTGAGGGAAAATATCAGCCACTTGGTTTTCCCAACCTTCTGAGGTCCATATCGAGAGGATCTTCTGGAGTTGCGCTTGCTCTTTCACTTATTATAGTTTTAAGCAAGGTAAACTTTTAGTCATCACTTTGTATTTTATATGCTAGTCTTACTAGTCTACCAACATCTTCACCTCTTGCAGCCACAAAAGTGGCGAGTGCCGACTCTAG
>NW_007362550.1:17443-85561 GCF_000346735.1 Prunus mume
TTTTTTTTTCGAATGATGAAATTTCATTACAAAAAACTCAACTAAGAGGATGGTACAAATACAACAATACAAGGAAGTAAAAATCTAATTTGTAATATCATATAAACGAAAGTAATAGACTATCCCAAATAATGATATCAACAGATAAATAAAACTGAAAATTGATAAAAACTAACAAAATTAAAAACAACATAGCAACAAAAACCACAGAAAAGCACAAGCACCACCAAACAACCACCATAAACTATCAACACTCAAGGCAACCCCAAGGCAAAATTACATTTGTTTCCCAATTCAATATATTTTTTTTCGGTCATTTTATATTAGGGTAAATTAGGAATTCAATAAATACTTTGGTAGTAGGGTGTACTCAATTAATTTTAGTGGTCGTTTAGCAGCACTCTAAATTTAACATTAGCGACACCAACTTGTATATCAACTTTTTTGTACCAACTGATGTGGCATATGACATGAACTGTCTTATCATGTGGTATGTAAAAATTGGTATACAAGTTGGTGCTTGTAGTATTATTGTAAATTTAATATGTCAAATTTGACTAAAATACTTGTTTGACCTAGAACCTCATCTAATTTTCTCGGCTTGCATTGAGAGTATTTAGTCATTTGAAACTGTTGCTTATATAAGAAGTGCTTATGTTTGTAAGCATTTTTTTTATTAGAAGTATATTCTGAAAAAAAAAAAATTTAATTAAGTCTCACTTTCTAAAAATAACAACTGAAAAAACTTGAAAGTAATTTATAAAAATGTGCTTCATAAATCGCTTTTATGACTCATATACACTTTTAGCTATATTTCCAATTTCTCCTTTTGGAGGCCTCCATGTCCAGGTTTGTCAACTGGTAGGGGCCATAAATTACCTACGCCAACTCCACTTTCGGATGACCCATGTTTATATGCATAGAGAAACAAAATTCAGACGCTTTATGTGAACATTGTAAGGCCATTTTTTAGGACAAAAATGGGTTGTTGGAACGAGATAGCCATTATTGCCAGTGCCACCCACTGAATATTTATCATCAGAACATGGAATTCCAAAAATAAGTCTGAAAGGTATGATTTATATTAAGATTCTAGAGCACTGAGTTTCCCCTTAATACACGATTAATAAAGATAGGTTTTTCTAAAACAATAATAAAATATTCTTCTTTTAGTGGAATGGAGATGAACACTCGAATTCGAGATATATTCTAATATTAAAAAAGTAAAATATAACTAGATTAAAAGAATTACTTATTATATGAATAGGGGAAGTAATGAACCGGGAAACTTAAAAATGTGAATTGGATCTACTCTCTCTAGTTGATTGGGTTATAATTTTGAGGGTATTGAAATTACAGATATTAGCATAGCATGTAAATTTTTTATTCTTTATGTATGTTAAATGCATGAGAAGTCACGAATTGAAATAATTTCAATATCCCTATCTTAGAGTAGGAATAGAGAATAATTCCAATCTATTCTTTTAAAATAATAATAATAATAATAATAATAAATGATGATATATTATTGATGTGAGCAAACAAAAGTACAAAGCAAGTGAGAAACATGACCACCGCTCCACATCTTCCGGGCAACCCGAAGAAAATCATAGCACCATATCGGCTAAACCCATAGTCTCGCATTGGCTAAACTCAAACTCAATGCAACCAGACATCTTCCTCTCTTCAGAGATCCAAACCATGTCGAAGGGAGCCAACTCCTTGTTTATGTGGGTCAAAATACGGTGACTATATTATGGCGACTCTTCCACATCACAAAATAAACTAACAATTTTGAGGGAAAAAGAGATGAAATGAGAAAGGAAGAGGTAGGGAAGGAGGGCGCCAACCTCAAAAAGGGGCGGCGGCTAAGACTTTTTTAATTCCAAACATGCTACATTTGATCTTAATAAGTCTATTGGCCGATTAGTCTTAAGATAATTAGTATAATTCATTATATTTAATGTACAACTAGGTACCCTCCATTTCTTCCCTCAAATGAGTACACAGCTGATGTGGCACTAGTGGCTTTGCCACGAGAGAGTAATTATAATTAATGACATTTAAATTTAATTTTATAGATAAGATGCATCCACTTGACCTTGTGGTGGTTAGAATTACAAGAATGTGGCCTGCGCACCAGAATTCCCTGTTTCTTAACCATCTTCGGACAAATAAGATAATACCAGTTTAATTACTGGTTCTTAAATTAATACCAAAACCAGTCAGCTCTCTCTGTTTGAGGCACAAACATATTAGTGATGATGCCTTGTTCAACAGGCCACCACATATTCTCCTCCTCCTATAAATAGTCTCCTAATTTTGGAGCCTCTAAAACCACCAAATCAATCCAATCCAACCCACAATCATTTTTTGAAGTTATTGGTTTCTCGTTTTCCAACCATGTCTTCCATTGGAGCAACTTATGCAACAGTTTATGTGATGCAGAAGCGGCAGAAGGAGGAAATGGAGAAGAAGCTACAGAAAATGGGAGGGAGACCAGGACAGAGCAGTACTGTACAAGACACCAAAGTCTCTGCACATGGGAGGAACAAGAAGGTTTATCCGGGGACTTTTCAGTCCCCGAACAATAGTCCGGTGGAGGCCGGACATAATTAATGTGGCTAATTCTGTGGGTTGTGAGTTTCTCAACTTGTAAGTGATCATGGTGCTGGGTTTATTTACACTACTGTTGCTGGTTATTTCTGTGTACTATTGTAATTGTAATTAATTCTCTAAACATTTAGGTTTTATAAGCTTCCAAGTTTAAGGTTATGCTTGTTCTCAATTTGTATATCTATTACAAGTAAAAGTGGAAGAAGCTTTGCTCTGTGAGTTTCTGAAGTTGTTGCGACGTATAAAGTTCCGTCGCAATGCCGTCACATATGGGTTTTAACGACGATGTTGGTGCCTTATACAATGCTTTCTATCTGCCGTAAATGACCCATTTTGTAGTGCTGCTAAGAGCATCTTCCTTCATGCAAAATGTTAAATTTGAATTTAATAACTTACGTGGCAATTTGAAATTTAGTAAAACTTTGAACTTCAAGCGAAATCCCAGATTTCATATCATTTTATTATATTTTTTAATATGATCAATAAACCTATAAAAGAGAATAAATATAATAGTGGTGCTCACGATTGAAAAAATATTAAAATAATATTAGGCATCACACTTGATGAGATGTCATTTTTAACATATTTCTTCTAGCCTTCAAATTCCTATAAGATTATCTCTTCCAAATTGATGTTCCAATATCTTCTTGTCATTTTTCCCCGCACTTATTTTCTTCTCTCTTTTTTTCTTTAAAAAAAAAAGAAAAAAAAAGAGATGAAGTACCCTGAAAATAGAAATAAATAATTGTTCCCTATTCGGTTAAAGTTACTAAATAATTTTTCCTTTAACTTTTGCCATTTCATATCTTCATGGCAATTTAACATCTCCAAATTCCTTTTGGATATGCTCTAGGCGGGTGTATGACTTTCTTTTTCTATTTTGTCCCTTGTTATGAGTTCACTTTTGTAGTCTGTCACGACAATATCTATCAAGTAATGGCTTGTTGGAAAAAGATATATAGCCATGATTACAATCCTATCCCACTGAATACATGGAATTACAAAAACACTGAGATATATGATTGCTACTAAGACTCTCATTAGAACATGAAATTACAAAAACACTGAGATATATGATTGCTACTAAGACTCTAACCACTGAGATTATAAAGTTCGTGTTGGAAAACTTGGCTTAGATGACTAGTACTATAAACTAGTCATGTAAAACAAACGATGTTGATACAGATGCTGTTTTTCTGGATGAGGCCAAATAAAAATGAATTCGCGCCATTGGTATTATGAGCAACCTCAATTTTGTATTGAGTGTTTATTTCCTTCCTCTTCTCTTCTCTAGCAGAATGCTGGCCGTATAATTAGGGATAACATGTGGTTTTCTGTGGTGCGTGGTCATTCCTCTTAGTGTAAAAGAGAAAGTTCATTAAAGAAGAGTTTGTTCTCTTGAGTCATCCTCTAAAGATTTAGAGAGAGATTAGTACTTGTAATCTCATTTTCATTAGTAGAAGTATTTTTGGAAGTCCCATGGTTTTTCGCTTCATATTGGAGGGATTTTCGTGTTAAATTTAGTGTCTATTTCCTTTCTATGTATAAATTTTTTAATACAAGTGATGGTTTAAATTACAAAGGAGAGGGGGTTTCTCACACGCACTATCAAGGTGCTATGAGGGTTCGAACTTGAGACCATTGGTTTGCAAGTTAATGCCATTTTTCACTAGGCTAGATCTCGTTGGCTCTTCTCTATATTTCTTATAATATTTGTGTTTGAATTCCTATGATTTATAATATTTTTTAATACAAGCGATAGTCTAAACTATAAGAAGAGAGACACACTACAAAAGTATCATGGGGGTTCGAACCTAAGACCACTAATCTATAAGTTAAGATCCTTTTTCACTGGTCAAAACCCCGTTGACCTATGATTTACACTTAAGCATCTGCTTTTGGCTCAACATTAGTAATAGTGTAATTGAGAACGTAAATTCCATACTAAGTCGATTGGCCCGTTGGTCTTATGTATGATCTCATGGCTTTCAGGCAGCAACGATAACCCTTCATTAGATTTAATGTCCAACTATAGGCACCCTCCATTTCTTCCCCAATATGAGCACACAGCTGATATGGCATCTTTGTGGAATTCTTATGGCACTAGTGGCTTTGCCAACTTGTCATCCTAATTATAATTTATAATTAATTAACCGACATTTAAATTTAATTAGAGGTATAACATGCATCCACTTAATGTAAGAGAGAGAAAGTTCATTAAAGAAGAGTTTGTGCTCTTGAGTCATCCTCTAAAGATTTAGAGAGAGATTAGTACTTGTAATCTCATTTTCATCAGTGGAAGTATTTTCGGAATTTGTCCCATGATTTTTCGCTTTATATGGAGGGATTTTCATGTTAAATCTAGTGTCTATTTCCTTTTTATGTATATATTTTTTAATATAAGCGATAGTTTAAACTACAAGGAGGAGAGGATTTCTCACACACACTACCAATGTGCTATGTGTTGAAGAATACACACAGTCTCACATCTAAAAATTAACAAAATAGAAAGTCTCATATAATGAATATTAGTCCACTCTAATAAAATCGAGACATTTTGTATAAAAACCCACACCTGCTAAACAGGTGATTAAGTTGGGGACAATATCGATTTTGTTAGTGGTGGGCGAAGGGTTTATCCCTTTGAAATCTTAACATGGTATCAGAGCGGGTAAGTTAACTGGGCCTGAATAAACCTAAATTAAACAAAACCCAAATTGAAAATAAATATATTTATTTATAAAATAAAAAAAATTGAAAAAAAAGGTGACCGATGTGGAATTGGTCGCACGTGTGGCTCAATAAAAAGTGAGACCACGTGGGAAGGAGCGTTGAAGAATACACAGTCCCACATCGGGAACTTAACAAAATAGTAAGTCTCATATAATGAATGAGTCAACTTCTAATTAAATCGAGGTCTTTTGTATAAAACCTCACATCTACTAAACATGTGGTTAAGTTGATAACAATATCGATGTTGTTAGTAGTGGGCTAAGGGTCCGTCCTTCTGAAATCTTAACACTATGGGGTTTCGAACCTGAGATTATTGGTCTACAAGTTAAGACATTTTTTCACTAAGCTAGACCCCATTAACTCCCATGTATATTTCTCATACTATTTGCGCTTGATTCATATTTGAATTCCTACAATTTATAATATTTTTTAATACAAACGATAATCTAAACTATAAGGGGAAGGACACACACTACAAAAGTATCATGAGAATTTGAACCTGAGACCATTAATTTATAAATGAAGGCCTTTTTCATTGGACTAGAACTCATTGACCTATAATTAACACTTAAGCATCTGCTTTTGGCTCAACATGAGCAAGTCGATTGGCCCGTTAGTCTTATGTATGATCTCATGGCTTTCAATTGACAGCTAAGATAGCCCTTCATATTAGATTTAATGCCCAACTAGGCACCCTCCATTTCTTTCCCCCAACATGAGCACACAACTGATGTGGCATCTTTGTGGCATTCTTATGGCACTAGTGGCTTTGCCAACGTGTCATCCTAATTATAATTTATAATTAATTAACCGACATTTAAATTTAATTATAGGTATGACATGCATCCACTTAAGCTTCTTGTGGTTAGAAAGAATGTGGTCTGCGCACCACTATTCCTTTTATTTCTGCTCTTAACCATCTTGGAACAAACAAGATAATACCAGTTTAATCACTGGTTCTTAAGATAATACCATAAACAGTCAGCTCTGAAATGCAAATGCTAGTGATGGCTTGCTAAAAGAACCACATGTTCCCCTATAAATACTCCTCTAATTTGGAAATCTCATACCACCACAACAATTCACTTCTTTTGAGTTGGGTTTCTGTTTTTTAGCCATGTCTTCCATTGGGGCTAGCTATGCTGGGGTTTATGTGATGCAGAAGCGACAGAAGGAGAAAATGGAGAAGAAGGAAGAGGAAACTAGAGGGAAAGGAGAGAGCAGCACAGCAAAGGAGAGCAAAGTCTCTGCACCTGGGAGGACCAAAAAGGTCCATGCAGAGAATTTTCAGGCCTCGGACACTACCCGTCCCTAGAGGAAGGCCGGAGTTAGTGTGCATGGCTTAATGTGTGGAATGGTAGTTTCTAAAGTTTTTACAAATGCTTATGCTTGGTTGATTTTTCAAGTGATTTATTCTTGTTTAACTTGTGTTTTGTAAGTTTCCAAGTTTTAGGTTGTGCTTCCATTTTCACCTTGTATATATATTTACCAGTTGCTATATGTTGTGTGATCGTTCTAAGCTATCTCAATACCAAAAAAATTTAGTTCTGCCTCTCCGTAGTTTTCCCCAATGAAAATACTTTAGATGCAATATTTGCGTATCTTTGTGTGATTAACGAATCTTTATTTTACATATATTATAATTAGAACCGTTGATTTACGAAATCACCATTTAAAGATCACCTTTATTATAAATAAATAAAAATTAAAAGTAAGAAAAATCAATCAAATTGGAGTTGTATGGTCATCCAAATGTATGGAGGAAATGTATTGTTCACTACGAACTAACACAATTGAGTTGCACTACTTAAATTCCAAATCATCACCAACCTCTGACTTAAAACAAAAAGAAGGTTTTTTTTGTTCTCTAGTTAATACCATGTGAAATATGTAATGTCTAGCTTCCTTAAGCTTTCTAGATAAGCAATCTAGCAAATGTTAGGCCAATGACTTTAAAACCTCGCATGCTTGAAGACATTATGTGTAAAGACACCCATACAGCACTTCCACTTCCGGAGCCCAACCCAGGCAAAAGGTCCCTTAGAGCATTTCCACCAGTTAGCCCCTTGCCACGGCAAGGGGATCCCTAGGGCAGCTACTATTCACGTGAATAGTGGCTGCCCTAGCTCCCCCCAGCAAATGTGTGTTTCCAGCAGTTAGCCCTTTGCCATGGCAAATACTATTCATTTTTTTGTTTCTTTCACAACTTTATTTATTTAAACAATTAATTTGGATAATATTTTCGGATAAGATTTTTGGGTTCCTACGTATGAAAATCATTTTCTCAAGATTTTTAGCGGAGGTGCAATATTGACTAAGTATGAAAAATGATTTTTCGAAATAATCATTTTCTCAAGAAAAATTTTGGCTTCTTTTATTCCTTACACATTAAATAAGAAAACTTGATTTTATGGGATTTTAATATGAAGTATATATTGACTTAATGAGCCATCATTTTTAGCCTAAATCGTATTTTGCACTAAAACTGATTTTTCATATTTTGATTTGGTGGGAATTTGATTTTCTAGTATTTTTATTTGAATCCAAATGAGGGGTACTTCCTTATTTACATTGTAAACTTAAGTAAATGGAGTAATATAAAAATAAATAAAAGTAAAAGGACAAAGACATTTACTTTTATTTATTTTTATATTACTCCATTTACTTAAAATGTTGAAAATGGAAATAAGGTATAGAAAGAAAAAAAAAAAAAGTAATTTTTTGGTATTTTTTTCAATTTTTTATTACAAAAATATTGGTTGTTGGTGTTAAAAGTGAAGAGTATTGGTTGGTATTTATAGAAAACAATTTCAGTATTTTTTGGGTATTTTTTTTTACATTTTTTTCAATTTTTTTTCTTTTTTTTTTATTGGGAAAAAATTGTCTGCCGTTGGATTGCTGGAAAAAAGGAGATCAAAGAGCCCAGAGCCAGCCACGTCATCTCAGCCCGCAGGCAAGCACTCGGGCCGAACCCCACCTCAGGCCAGCCCAGGCTGCTGGCCCCCACCTCTTGCCCGAGCTCCATTTTGTTGCTGGAAACGCCTACAAGACCCAAAACCCCCTAGCCCGGGCCCAGCCTGCATTGCTGGAAATGCTCTTAGGCCTCCAATAATGGTTCCAAAGCTCAATTTTTGCTCTGGCAAGATACGGAGTCCACCAACCCAAGCAAGATGAGCTCCAGCTCCAGCTCGCGAACAATGATGTCAGCGAAGAATTTTTTTTTAAATATTCTAAAAAATTACCAAAAACTTCTGAATATTTTTTTATTATTAAAATCATACATATAAATAAAAAATTAATCCCATGTGAAAAGTAATTGCCCTTGAGTTGCCATGACAATAAGCGGAAAAGCCACAAAAATATTGCTAGGACAGATACTATTTACATGAACAGTAAATTCTTAAACAAAATAGTCCCCTAAAATATAAGTAGTCTCGACTATGCTGGAATTGACATTCACGAGGGGCATAAACAAACTGAATGGACCGCAACTGTTGTATAGCAATATGAATGTCATACAACCCTCCCTCAAGATTTGCTGACCCTCACAATTCTATAGTGTCCTGCTTTGAAATGCACTGTGAGGATTAATATTTTTTATACAAAAAATCGGGAATTCGGGGCGAGGATGGGGGATAGCCCCCCTATGGGCGTGGAGATGGGGACGAGGATTCTCCGAAACCTCTTGAACTGGGATGAAGCGGGGATGGTATTGCCCGAACAACTTTGAATAAAAGAAAGCTTAATGTAAAGGTAGGCTGGATTTGCATTGGAACAAAATTCTAAAATATAATTACTGCAAGCACCGACCACGCAGGGACATGTTTCACTAATTATGATATAATCCGTCTGATATTTTTCTACTAACAAAAGGTATGCTGCTAGTAAGCTGCACGTCTAACTTGTACATGGAGCAACTTCAAACTCTCATCATCACTGAAATAAGCTCCTCCCCTGTGATATGCTAACTGGAACAAAATAGCAAAAAGAGAATCCCTGCCATGCCACGATCCCCATAGATGAGCTACATTTACTAGTTACTCTATCGGTTAACAGCCAATTTCCTACAGCACCACCATTGGGGGCAAGTTAACCAAATTGGTCCCCATCTGTCTCGATTGCCACGAAAGCAAAAATCCTCATGAGTTCCATTGCCAAGGCTGAACACGCCCCAATCCTTTCTTCCAGCATTGTTCAGATTATGCCTAGCTGAAATTCCATAAAGATGATCAGAATCCCATTCGTTCCACCATGGAGCAGCATGATCATTAGAGAAATAGATACGATTCCTCATCGCAACACCAAGTTCCGTCGAAGAAACAGACCGCGAACAACATTTGCCTAGAAATAAGATTTTATCCCCCAAATCATGTACCCTCTTCCAGGACATCAGGCTAAAATCCAATGAATATACTTTGAAATCATGTGTTTCAAGAATAGCCTCCGCTTTGGTGTTATAAAGCCTACAAACAAGAAGAAGCTCCCCACAAGATTCCACAAGATACTTCAACACACCACTATTTTCCTGCTCCTCTGACATTATTACTTCATGACAATCTATTTTTACCCCATAAGCATCATATGTTCTAATGCTAGCAAAGATATTAGCAGACTTAATCTGCCAAATGTTATAATCATTGCTTATAAGATAGAAACTTCCATCACAGAAGACAGCATCCTCAAATGGCTCACCATCCAGTTTATGTTTAAGCCATGATTCAGCTCCTGGGACCCAAAAAGAAAGCTCCCGACATTGACTATGAACAAGCATGCAAATATAGTTTTCAAGGATGGGAAGCCCTGAGAGAACAATCTTATGATAAAAGTTCCACGTTTTGGGAAGATCAGTTTTGTTCCTAGAGAATGGATTCAACAAGCTAATCTCAAGATAGAAACAATCAATATGTTTTACCAGAATCAACCAATCTTGATATGATCCCCAACAATATCTTCCATAAGCCTCGGGAAGCACAATGTCCCAATGTTGTTTTTGTAGTATGCTAATACAAGTTCTTACCTCTCTATCTTTGCCAGGCATCATGAGCCATGGCACACCACGGCTTTGCCAACCAGCAAGTTCTTGTGCAATAACATGTCTCCAGGCTTTGCAAACATCACTAACAGATATACAATCAGTCACAGTCAGTCGCTCAAAGATGATCTCAAGGATACCACGAGGCAGCTCTGTCCAATCCAGATTAACAAGCTTCTGCTGCTTCCGTCTTCTATTTCTGCTTCGACCCATCATGCAGCTATATGACTCTACTCACCTACCAAAACAAATATAATTAATGAAATCCTTAAACTATCTTTGGGAGAAAAAGAGAGGGGGGAACGAAATCATAATAACACCAACAAACTCTTAATGAAAGATTGTAAATAAAATTGTAAATGCAACATCAAGAAGTAAGTAGTGTGTGAAAACAGGGTTTTTAGTGCAATAGTATAAGCTTCAATCCAGGTGTGATGTAAGGTTCTCTGTTAAGTAATCCATCGAATCTGCACGTCTTTGGGTTTTACTACACTAGCAACCTCAAAAAATTTACATCAATTAAGAGGCGAGCATGACCCCCAATCAGTGCAAGAAAGGATAATTATCTGCACGCCATTTGTTGTTGTTCTCAGCAGACTAGCAACCGTAGGAGCTTACTGAGCTTCCTGGCTTGATCAAAGGTATTGAGTACAATAAAAGGGTTTGGCTCAAACTTGAAAGAATCTTTGGCTCTTTGAAAATAGCTAAAGTATCCTTGTAGCATTTACACAGTAGAAAGTCGAAATTAAACCCAGAACTGAAATCCACTGCACACTTGCTAGATAACTCTTAACTGCTAGATAAAAAAAGCAGTACTTGTTCCTACGAGTCTAGACCCAGACCTTGTAAGAAGCTCAAAGCAAATAAAAGCACAGACACAAAATAAAACCAGAATTACTTTCAAGAAAGAAAGTTCCGAACTTTCTTCCATTGAACCATGCAAAATTGAAAATAGCAACCCTTTCAATGAATTTTGGAAGATTTTAAAGCCATCAGTGCATTTCACTTGACACCCATTTATCCAATGCGTGCATGCAACAATCAAAAGCTACCGTAGACCCCCTTAACCCATTTATCCAGTAAGATTTTGTTAAAAATAGCACCCATCATTGTGAATTCATTTGGCCACCAAATGCTTACAGAAGCATATAATGTCGTCATTCAAAATGTAGACAGCGTCAAAAGCTAAATAACAAGGAAAGAAACACTACAAAGGGATCAATGGTTGAGTTCAGTGAATATATTTACTTCTAGTGATTGTAAAAAAGAAAAAAAAAGAAAAAAAAAAGGAAAGAAAATAGCATGAGACTCAGAATCAGTAAGTGCAAATAAAAGTAAATATAGCATAATCCACTTACCAAATGATGTCCAGACGTTGGAGACTAACAGCTAGAAGAACAAAGAGGAAAGTTGCATGTCTAGGTTTTACAGGAATGAAACTACAGTCGTTGCCGGAATGGAACGCCAGCAAACAACATAGCTGCTTCAGAAGAAAGAAGAAGTCTCTCGAAGGAAAAGGAATCGCTGCTTACGAAAACGGTATGCGTCAAATTTTGATTCCTCGTTTCTGCCCAAAAGAGAAAAGATAACGGGCTGAGAATTGCGCTTGGAGTCTGGGCTTGGCCCAAGCTGTATCTACGAGACGGGTCACATAGTGGGCCATCTTAGCCCAGTTCACTATGCAAATTTATTTTTTCACTTTTGAGATCATTTTCCAAGTTTTTTTTTCTTAGAAAACGATACTCTAATGTACGGAGAGGAGATCAAACTCGAATACAAAAGAATAGACACATTGTTTTAGCCAACTTCGAACCCACATCCGCTCCAATTTACTAGGATTGAAAATAAAATTGAATTGATAAGTTTAAAAAGGAATTAATATCCCTCAACTAGTTGGTGTTATTTTTCAGCAGAATTCCTACTCGGATGTGTTTTTGTTTTTCAGACATGTCTTTGGCAGCGCCGGCCCTGGACAAGAGTTGGAAGTATGATCACCCAAGGCCCATTGTCCAACGGGGCCTAGTTTTCTGTTTTCCTTTTAATATATGTATTATATATTATTACGAACAAAAAAAAAAAAGAACAGAAGAGGAGTCCATGTCCATGTGGGTCTCTGTCTGCATGCAAACGAGAAATTATAGAGTAGTACGGTTATCATCACGTTAGCTGATGATACTTCCACTCAAAATATGTCATGTGTCATACTTTTAAACAAGTCACTTTATTATACAGCTGGAATTGAAACCTAATTTTTACCATTTAAAATAAAATTAAAAAAAAATCGAAAAAGACAAGAGACGAGCAATTGCCCACACCAACCTAGTCGCCTACTCCCGCGTTGCGTACCTTGCTCGCCTCTCTCTATCTCTCATACAGGTCTTCACTAGAGTAGAAATTTCATAGTCAGTCGAGGGGCTTGCTCCACTTCCTCGTCTTCCATAAATAGAATAACGCCCTCGGAAACGAGTTTTCTTTTTTATCTGCACCAGGGGTTGCTTCAATCTCTCTCTCCTTTCAACTGTTAAATCATCGCAAGATTTGTTTCTCAACCTTTTAGTGGCTACCCCAAGATCCATCTATATTGTCTCGTTGATGAAGTTTCACTGGTTTGTTGACTTTTAAATTACAGATTGCCATCAGATGTGAAGAAGGTTGTAATGGGAGGTGGGTGTATCACAAACAAGCTACAAATTAACCAGCAAGAAATTGATATTGAAAAGGTTGATTGTGTTGGGTTTTCAACACCAATACGCATAGTAAGGGTAAAATCCTTAGACCAAAATTTTTCAAGTTAAATTTTTTTTCATTGATTTTTCACTAAAAGAGAATTTAAAATAAATAAATAAATTCACCCTTTTGCGAACAATATCACTCTAACTCCATCGTTCTTGTGTTTACAACTAATATGCATGATAAAGTTAATTATTTATGTTTTTACATTTTGTATTTGGGAAGTTTATTCGGTTGATGCCAATAAATTTTAACAAACTCAAATTGTAAGGGTCATATTTTCATTTTGACAATATATGTTATTTGGTTGCATTTAATATGTTGAAGCTTATAGAAATTAGTCAATGGAGCTATATGAACTAGTTTGGTTTATATGATTTAATGTTACTTTTAGAGTTTTTCTTTTTAAACCCCGCACACCCCAATAAATTATTAAGTTGTTAAGTTTTATTACTGTGTAAAAAGACAAAAAAAGGTCATCCAATTTAATATTTAACCCTAGTACATCTATACACACACACCCCACCACTCCTTCATATTAAGTTTTCAAAAAATACAAATTCCTCTACATCCTATTGCCAGATTACTTTTCTCTTTTAAAGACGTAGAACGTTGAGGAGCCTACCTCTTTAAAAGTTGCATGGGAGCTAATGGAAAGGCTTGTTGATTGCTTGGCTGTAATGATCTTATTCTCTTCCATTTGTTTCATATATCCAACTTTTCAATTGTTGCTTTATGACGGTCACGACTCATGATGCATGAGTACTATGCTTGTGTTTCCTGGCAGGATTATGATAGTCTACTTTCGAGTACACAGCCAACTATCCACTTAAAGCTTGTGGATTTTCAAAATGAACTTGTGGGCGGGGATGGAACATAGCTTTGGCTAACCTAGGCTACAGCCCAGGTGGCTTTTAAAATCCTAGCCCACAAAATAATTATAGCCCAGCCAGCCATCCAATTGAATATCCTGCCCTTCTTAGGAATCTTTTGCTTGCACTACCTTGCACGTGGGGAATAAAAGGGAGAACAGGAAAGCTGCAGCCTACAGCACATAGGAGGAAAAAAAAAAAGAGAAAAAAAAAGAATGCTCATAGCCGGTGGAAAAAAGAAAGTAAAGTAGAAGAAATTGTTTAACTGTTTCTTAGAGTTATTGACTTTGTCAACAAACTCATATTGCACCCTTGCACACATAAAGGAACACTCTTGTTGTTGTTGCACTCACCTTCAAGGCTTAATTCGAGAAGTGAACCAAGCTTCTGTATTTGTCAGGTACAACAAGCTTTTCTCAATTTGTTGATGTTGAAATTTGAGAATTTTTTTGGATTTTATTTAATATCAATTACAGATTTGCAATTGAGACTTATGATTTATTTATCGATTAGGGATTTACAATTGGAGCTTATCAGTTTCAATTTATGAGTTATGAATTATCAAATAGGATTTATAATTGATTTTGGTGTTCTTGCTTATTCAATAGGTTATACTTTAACTTTATGATGTCGGATCATCATCCAAATCCTAAGAAGACTATTCGGGATTTTAAAAAAATAAATAATGAAGAATCAACTAGCATGTCTTCCAACCCTTCTCTGCCTCCTCCAATTTGTGAGGAGCAACCTCATTATGAATCTCAATGAGTTGAATTTGATAGTTTAAGAGCTGAGTCTCAAAGAGCCAATTTTGATCAAGAAGTTGATACCAATTCTCTTAAGCGTGATCCAGGATTACATCCTCAAATGGGTACATTTCCGCCTAATCAACGTGATAATGTTCGAAGAGCATATATTCTCTTAGGACCATGTCAACCAAAACTAAAGGAATATCCATCCCACTTAGAAGGGAAACAAATGCGTCGATTTAATGGTAGTTGGTATAACCAATATCCTTGGCTTGAGTATTTTGTTCATAAAGATAAAGTGTTTTGTTTTCCATGCTTTCTTTTTGACGTTGATCACTCACATAAGGCATCACTGTAGATGGATTTAAAAATTGGAGAAGAGTTGGTGGCAAAGAGTGTGCTTTCCTTACTCATGTAGGCATTATAAATTCACTACATCATTTTGCTATCCAAAAATGGATGGATTTAAAGAACCAAACTCACCATATTGACAGAGTTGTGCAACCCCCATAAGAAGTTGCGAAAAATAGGTTGAGGCTTACAACCACAATAGAGGCCATTAGGTATCTAGCAAATCAAGGAATGGCTTTTAGAGGTGATGATGAATCTCATGATTCCTCTAATCGGGGTAATTTTATTGAGTTGGTAAAGGCTTTTGCAAGAATGAACGAAGAAGTTGAAAAAGTTGTGTTATAAAATGCTCCTTTAAATGCCCAATATATTTCATCTAAGATACAAAAGGAGATCCTAAATATCTATGCTAACAAAGTGAGGAAGAGGATACGCGATAAAATTAGGGAAGATGGGAAATTTTGTATTCTAGTTGATGAAGCACTTGACGATTCTAAGAAGGAACAAATGACTATTACCATAAGGTTTGTTAGTTGTAATGGGCATATTCGAGAAAGGTTTTTTGATATTGTGAGTGTTCATGACACTAATTCCTCAACTCTTAAAGTGATATTTGTAAAGTGTTTAGTAAGCATAGTCTTTTAGTAAGCAATATGCGTGGTGAATGGAGTGGCTTACAAGCATTATTTCTCAATGATTGTGTATATGCATATTATATTCATTACTTTGCTCATCGCCTTCAATTAGCTTTAAACGTTGCCGCTAAAGAGTAGGACTTGTTTGGAGTTTTTTTCAATGTTGAATAACATAGTGAATTTTGTTGGTGCTTCTGTCAAACGCCATTCTGAGTTAAAATTAACCCGACAAGCTAAAATTGAAGACTTATTAGCAGCTGGAAGACTTGGAACAGGTAAATGGGCTATCAAATTTGATGTCTACCACGACCTGGAACTACTTATTGGGGCTCACATTTTAGTTCTATTAGGGGTTTGATTAATTTATTTGATGCAACCAAGACACTTCTAAAGGATATCAGTCATAATGGACCTACCTCACAATTTCGTGGGGAAACAGAAGGTATTAAAATTTCTATATTGTCTTTTGACTTTGTCTTTGCCTTGAATTTGTTGGACAAAACTATGAGATTCACTGATTTTCTTTGTCAAGAACTTCAAAGAAAATGTCAAGACATTGTAAGTGCTTTGAATTTGGTTGCAAGTACAAAAATGGAGCTTGATGAGTTGATAAACAATGGTTGGAATGATTTTATACAGAGTGTACGATCATTTTTTGAAAAACATGAAATTAGTATGCCTAATATGGGTGCTCGTCATACAATGGGCACTGAGCGTTCTTGTCAACAAAAAGATTGTATCACAATGGAGCATTATTATCATATGGATGTATTATTTGAGGTAATAGATTATCAGTTGGGGGAGTTAAATACTAGATTTCCAGATGAAACTATGGAACTCCTTCGTCTTAGCTCATCATTGGATCCCCATGATGCTTTCAAGCGATTTAACATTGATGATTTATACACTCTTGCTGATAAATTTTATCCTCAAGATTTCACTACAATTGAGTTGCAGGCTTTAAATCAACAACTGAGATTTTATAAGATTGATATGAATCATAATCTGATAATAGCTGTGAAGTGCATCATTTATGTCCCTAAAATATACCCTAAGAGCTTATTTATTTACTAATTTATTTATTTTGGTCTACTATATTTTTAATTTGTCAAATAAAGTTTAATATTATTTTGCGTTGACTTTGGCCAATTTTATGTAGGCAAATAATATTGGAATTATGTGGGCAGATTACTGGAGTGCAAAAGAGATGAAGTAAGAGGGAAAACTAAGTTAATTGATTAGAGACTCATCACTTGCTAAGTAAGAGACCATGTGTTATCAAAAGAGGAAGTTGACGTGCATGCATAGGACTGTGGAGAAGTTAAATTCAAGGACGAAAATAAATCATAAGCGGTTAGGGTTTCACTGATATAAAAGAGAGCTACTTGTTGTGTCTCGGGGATTCTGCTTTTTGGCCCAAAACACTTTGTTTTTCTAGAGTTATTGTTCTTTGTTATGGAGAACTAACTCCCTAGCTAAGGCTAGGGGGAAAGCCTTCAAGATACTATGTGGTTTTGTTAGTTTGATTCCAATGGAGCTTTGATGCTAAATTCTTATTTATGGATTTGTTCAATTTAATTTTAGTTTTTCTCTTTGATCAATTGATGGGTGCTTGATAATCTTATTCATAGGTTTAGTCAAGCTTTTCCTATAGTTTAGTAAAAATATCCATGCTTTTGAGATTTGAGAAAAATTAGTAGATTGCTTGATTTCTTGATAGGTTGTTGTTGTAGGTACAGGTTATACTTGAAATTCTCTCTAAACGAAATTAAATTGGATTTTAATTGTGAACAATCATAGTGAGAATCAAACTAATGGTATTACATATGTATTTTGAAGGTGGAACCCCGACGTCTTAGTGTTTTATTATCATTGAACTTTCTTCTAATCTTTTAATCACATTCTTCTTGTTGCAGTTATCTTACATATCTTGTGCACTTTAACACCGCTCTCTGTGGATACGATACTCGACTTACGAGATTTACTATTGCGCGACACCTGCACTTGGGTTTAGCAAGCACAATCCAACCTTCAAGAATCTTGATTCCATTCCTATATTACTTGAGCACTTAGTGGAAACACGATTAGTGTTAAAGTATAAGTGTGTTAGCTGAGTATTTGTGTTACTTGATTTAATTGTATTGAATTAATTGTGAATCATTGGATCACAGTCCAATGGACAGCTAAGATGTATTCTTAGTCGTAGTAACGAATTCTGCCATGTGTTACTATCTCATAGGATAGTGAAATTGATGGCTAGATTTGGATGATGTAAAAAAGGAATATTCTATTTTCAACGGTTATATTTTGCTACACAGCTTGTGTGTGAGTAAGTGAGAGAACATACTCAATTTTCCTATCTTCTTCTCCTCCAAGTTCTTTGTGTTTTCTTTTTCTTAAAAAGATTCAGAGCTCCATCTTCCAATAATCCAAATTAATTAGATTATAGTCTGAGTATTCTAACATAGCCTCAGAGCTAGGTTTGATTTTTTAGCTGGACGATTGAATTAGTGAAGAAAGTGAGTTGCAATTTGAAGAACTTGTTTTCTTGAAGATCTGTGTCTAACATGGCAGGGTCTGGAGGTGGTGAGCTAAGAGCACCGATCTTCAATGGTGAGAACTATGAGTTCTGGAGCATAAGAATGAAAACTATTTTCAAATCTCATGGGTTATGAGAACTTCTTGAGAAAGGGATAGAGAGCTCAGATTCGAAGGGAGCTGATGAATCTGATGCGAAGAAGAAAGAAAAAAAGGAATCGAGTGGTGCTAGGAAGATGATTCTCACAGAGATCCTGATGAAAGATGCTAAGGCTTTGGGCTTGATTTAGGGAGCAGTTTCTGATGAGATCTTCCCTAGGATTTCCCATGAAGAATCGTCTAAAGGAGCTTGGAATATCTTGAAGCAGGAATTTCATGGTGATAAGCAAGTAAGAAGTGTCAAGTTACAAAGTCTCCGTAGAGAATTTGAATATACTAGAATGAGAGAGGATGAATCATTATCTGCTTATCTTACAAAGTTGTTTGATCTGATAAATCAAATGAGAGGCTATGGAGAAGAGTTGTCTAGAGAAAGAATTGTGCAGAAAATGTTAATTAGTCTGTTGCCTGTGTATGATCCTATATGTTTTGTAATTGGGCATTCGAGGGATCTAGATGCGATTGAGGTTCAAGAGGTGGTTGGCTCATTGAAGAGCTTTGCACAAAGATTGGAAAGACATCATGAGAACAAGACTGAGAAAGCTTTTGCTAGTCTGAGTGTAGATTCCAAATCAGCTAAGGTCACTGGAAATCAGAATAGCTAGCATCAGAAGAATTGGAAGGATAAGGGCAAAAAGTGGGATAACAAACCCACTGATGGAACTAAAAATTCTTGCAAACATTGTGGGAAATTGCATTTTGGAGAGTGTCGATTCAAGGGCAAACCAAAATGCTATAATTGTGACTAGTTTGGTCACATTGCAAAAGACTGTTATAATAAGAAACCTGTGCAGCAACTCCATTATGCTACTCAGGTAACCTCTACACCAACTTTGTTCTATGTCAATAATGTAGCTGACAAAAGGTCCATGGAAGATGTATGGTATTTGGACAGTTGTTATAGTAACCATATGACTGGCAAAGAAGATGTCTTGATTGATATTGATAGAAGCATAACTGCAAAAGTTGCAATGGGGACAGGACAGTTGGTCGATGTTATTGGAAAAGGAAGCTTGATGGTTGAAACTAAGATGGGAAAAAAATATATTAAGGAGGTGCTGCTAGTATCTGGTCTCAAGGAAAACTTACTTAGTGTTGGACAGATGATGAAGCATGGATATTTCCTGATTTTTGGAGATAACAAGGCAGAAATTTATGATGATTGCTCCCTCTCTAATCTGGTGGCTAGGGTGCAAATGATAAGAGATAGAAGTTTTCCTTTGAAACTTCAAATAGATTTACATTTGGCATTAAACGCAAGTATAAGTCAATCAACATTGATTTGGCATAGAAGAATGGGACACTTAAATGTCAAAAGCCTGAAACTACTGCAAAATGAGGATATGGTACTTGGTCTGCCAGAAATTAAGAACACAAGTGAAGTGTGTGAGGGGTGTACTTTTGGAAAACATTGTAGGAAGTCTTTTCCAAAAGAGGCAACAAGCAAGGCCACAACTCCACTGGAATTGGTACACACTGATGTGTGTGGACCAATGCAAACTGTTACAAAAGCAGGAAACAGGTATTTTCTTACCTTCATAGATGACTGTACTCGAATGTGCTGGATCTATTTCCTGAGATACAAATCTGAGGTATTCAATGTGTTTAAGAAGTTTAAGGCTACTATTGAATTGCAAAGTGGATATAAGCTTAAGAAATTGAGAAGTGACAGAGGAGGAGATATACCTCTAATGAATTTAACCAATTCTGTGATGAAATGGGGATGGAAAGGCAACTTACAGTGGCATATTCATCACAGCAGAATGGTGTGGCAGAGAGAAAAAACAAGACCATAGTGGAGATGGCTAAGTGCATGATATTTGAGAAGAGTATGCCACTTGAGTTTTAGGTAGAAGCTGTCAATACTACAGTGTACATTCTAAACAGATGTCCAACTAAAGACTTGGACAAGAAAACGCCATTTGAAGCCTATAGTGGAAGAAAGCCAGGAATTAAACACTTAAGAGTGTTTGGTTCTCGGTGCTATGCACATGTCCCAAACCAACAAAGGCAGAAACTGAACTTGGCAAGCAAAAGGTGTGTGTTTCTAGGATACGAAAGTTGTGAGAAGGGGTATAGAATGTACAATCTTATCACTGGAAAGGTGATTATCTCAAGAGATGTGGTATTTAATGAAAATGCTAGTTGGGATTGGAATGCACAACAAGAATGCAGTGTTTCAGTTCCACTCATTGAAATGGTGCCTGAAAAGGAGAAAGAGATGCAAGCAGAAAGCTCAGTTGCAAATGATGTATTATTAGAAGACAGTGAAGAAAAATCTGCAGGAATTGACATAGGTTCACATGATATTGATCACACTTCATTGAAATACAAAAGTCTTACAGAGGTATATGAGAGATGTAATATATATATCATTGAACTAGAAACTTTTGAAGAAGCTATCAAAGATGCATCATGGCAAAAGGCCATGGAAACTGAACTTGAGATGATTGAGAAGAATGATACTTGGGAGTTGGTAAAAAGGCCATCTGATAAGCCTGTAGTTGGAGTCAAATGGATCTATAAAGTCAAGCTAAATCTAGATGGGTCAGTTCAGAAAAACAAAGCAATGCTAGTAGCTAAAGGATACACTCAAAAGCCTGGAATAGACTTCAATGAGACATTTGCACCAGTTGCTCAACTTGATACAGTAAGAACATTAATTGCTTTAGCTGCACAGAAAAGGTAGAAGCTGTTCCAATTAGATGTGAAGTCGGCATTCTTAAATGGAGTGCTACATGAGGAAGTGTATGTAGATCAACCTCCAGGATTTGTGATTAAAAACAAGGAAGATAGAGTTTATAGACTCAAGAAGGCCTTGTATGGTCTTAGACAAGCTCCAAGAGCTTGGTATGAAGAAATCAACTCATATTTCACAACTGCAAAATTTCAAAGAAGTCCTAGTGAGGCTACATTATATGTGAAAATTGCAGAAAGTGGAATTCTCATAGTTTCTCTATATGTAGATGATATTATCTACACATGAAGTTTAGAAGAGTTGGTGATGAGTTTTAAAACTGAAATGATGAAGAAATATGAAATGACTGATCTTGGGTTACTGCACCAATTTTTGGGTTTAGGTGTGATACAAACTGAGTCCTACATCTTCTTGCATCATAAAAAATATGCAAGAACATTATTGGACAAGTTTGGTTTCAAAGATTGTAAAGCGGTTGCGACTCCACTTGCCATGAATGAGAAATTATCAAAGGAGGATGGAAGTGAACAGACTGATGAAAAGGTGTACAGACAGATAGTTGGAAGCTTATTATACCTGACAGCAACAAGGCCAGATATCATGTTTGATGCAAGTCTCTTAGCTAGATATATGCATGGACCTACAAGAAAGCATATGGGGACTGCTAAGAGAGTGCTTAGATACATTCAAGGCACTCTTGACTATGGCATAGCATATAAGAAGGGAAACGAAGCAATGCTTGTTGGATATTGTGATAGTGAATGGTTAGGATGTGAAGATGATATGAGGAGTACTTCTGGCTATGCTTTTCATCTTACATCAGGTGTTTTCTCCTAGGCATCAGTCGAGCAAAGCAGTGTAGCCCTATCCACTGTAGAGGCAGAATATGTTAGCGCCGTAGAAGCTACTGCACAAGCAGTCTGGCTGAGGTTTGTTCTATCTGATTTTGGTGAGGAACAAGTTGAAGCTACTCCAATTTTCTATGATAACACTTCAACAATAGCAATAACAAAGAATCCAGTACATCATCACAAGACAAGGCATATTAATAGAATATTTCATTTCATCTGAGATGCTTTGCAAAATGGTGAGATTGATTTGTTATACTGCAGAACTGGAGAGCAAAATGCAGATATCTTTACTAAGGCTTTGGCAAGGGATCGGTTTGAATATCTAAGGAGCAAGCTTGGAGTCATTTTAGCTAAACACTTAGAAGGGGATGTTAAAGTATAAGTGTGTTAGCTGAGTATTTGTGTTACATGATTTAATTGTATTAAATTAATTGTGAACCATTGGATCACAGTCCAATGGACAACTAAGATGTATTCTTAGTTGTAGTAACAAATTCTGCCATGTGTTGCAATCTCATAGGATAGTGTAATTGATGGCTAGATTTGGATGATGTAAAAAGGAAATATTCTATTTTCAACGGTTATATTTTGTTGCACAGCTTGTGTGTGAGTAAGTGAGAGAACATACTCAATTTTCCTATCTGCTTCTCCAAGTTCTCTGTGTTTTCTTTTCTTAAAAAGATCCGAAGCTCCATCTACCAATAATCCAAATTAATCAGATCATAGTCTGAGTATTCTAACAATTAGCACAAATGTACTACTTGATTGACAAATTGATTCATTTGGTGCTAACTCTTCCTGTTTCTACAGCAACAACAGAACGAGCATTTTCTTGAATCAGAATAATCAAAAATCGGCTTCAAAACAAGATAGGTGATGAATTTCTTGCTGATTGTATGTTACTTCACATTGAAAGAGAATTTGTTGATAATATAGATAATGAATCGATAATTAATGATTTTAATTCTACGAAGACTCAAAAGGTGCAACTTATATAGTGTTATTTGAGAGGTAAGGCTCATTATGTCCCCCCCTTGAGTAGGCGTATTATTAATTTTTTGTTATCAATGAAATTACATCTTACTATCGAGTTTTCTATCCACTTATTGTGTTTATATGTAAGGTAAATTTAGCCCAGTCAAGTTTGAAATCCTAGGTCTATCCCTGCTTGCAAGTTTGACTTGTCTTGTTCTAGTTTCAATCTTATTTTTCTATTTGCATTGGGATTTCATTAAGATTCATGTGTCATTTGTTGGGTTTGAGAAAATCTCTTGGAATTCTAATGTGGTCTATAGCAGGACTGTAGTATAACTCAACCTAAATGAATTTGTTAACTAATGCCCATTTGTAATTTTTTTTTTTTTTTTGAATCTGTTTATTTTGTTGCATGTGCTCACCATTCGTAGGACCAGAAGTCGCTAATAGTTCATTTATAAATTCTTTCTATCATTACAATGGCTTGTATTGTGAGGCTTTTAACTAAAATTACTGTGTGTGATTGGAATTTCTGGTTGATATAACTAAGCATAGTAATCCTTATGGGACTAATATTATATTATTTGATCATAATATGTTTTTAAGAATATATATATATATATATTGAATTGTTGAGATGTATTTTTTTTTGGAAGCCAACTCCAAGCCGTGGTCCCAGGACAAAAAGTGTTTCGGACACAACTAAACAATTCACAAATGATGAGGTAAATAAACTATTATTATGATGTTGTAACTTATGAGTGATTGATAATCCTTTATAACTACCATTTATGCTTTTATATAGATATTTAATAGTCAAGAAGCATTGCTTAATTGGAGTCGTGCGCAAGGATGAAAATGACATAGTAGTTGTCATTAAAAGGTCTGATGGAGCTAGGAAAAATATAATGAAGAGAGCTAGACTTACTTTAGGTTGTGAGAGAAGTGGGCAATATATTCAGAAGCCTAATGTAGATTCAGATAACGAACAACCAATTAATTTTGAGGCAGATGTAAGTATTGATCACTGGAAAAAAAAAAAAAAAAAGGTCATAAAAGCATTGGTACAAAGAAGTGTTGTTGCTCGTTTCAGCTGAAGGGGTTAAATATTGGTCCTAGGGATGAGTGGAAAGTTGAGGTTGTATGGGAGTTCATAAGCATCATTCTGCTAAGTATCTTGAAGGGCATTCATATGCAGGACGATTAAGCAAGGAAGAAAACAACTTGTTGGTAGATATGTCTAAAAGCTTGGTAAGGCCAAAAGATATATTATATATTATTATAAATTTTTTCTATTTATAGCTGGAAGTTTTGCCTCAAGAAATTTGTTTGTTGTTTTAATTATAAATTTGAAAATTTTATTTTATTTTGACACCTACATTTGCAACGACACCATCCTATGCCACCTGTTATCAATCGTTGGCTTGATATTTCCAACCTCAAAGCATTTGATTGGTATAGTCCATATCGTGATCACATTGACAATTGGAAAGAGCTTACCGGTTCATTTGATGTGCATCTTGATATCTATTGATCCCTTACTATTAGATGTTTTGTCACAGTAGTTTTATTTTCTTCCGACCTATTGGGTTTTGTAAACTTTTATGAAGTTTTAATCATGAAGTATACTTTGCTAAGGGAGTCCAGTCCTGTAAAAAAAACAGTCTTAACTTGTAGGTCCAAAACGATTAGTTGCCATTGAGTTTAGTCCACGTGTTTTTGGTTTTAGATGTAGGTCCTTTGACATTTATTACTTTTTTTGTTGTGTCGATTTTACCCTTTGATGTAAATATGGAGAACACATTGAAAATATAAAATTAATGCATTATTTCCTTGTAATTGCATTTCAGAATTTAAATTTTGAATTATTTCCTTGATAAATCTTGTTACCTATAAGTTAGAAACATAATTACAAGACTACCTATAAATTAGGAACATAAATTAGAAGACTACCTATAAGTCAGATACAAAAATAGACAAATAAAATTTAATGTTACCTATAAAAATTAGAACATAAATTACACATTGTCGAAAATATGAAGAGAAAAAAAACACATATATACCTATGCAATAGGCAATAGGCAATAAGACAATAAGACAATATACCTACATCGTAAACAAATGCTTTTTTTCCTTTGTCAAATCATTTAGAGTTCGAAAGAGCATGAATGTAGGTAAAAACGTGATTTTTGGGATATGTTTGCTATATTTTCGTTTTCCATTCAATGCCAAACGTTGTAAATAGCTAATTATTATGACATAAATGACTATGATCCCGTTCAAGTCGTAAGGGACAATTGGAACAAAAAATGATTTTCAAAATAAATAAATAAAAATATTACATCATAAAATATTAAAAAGAAATGTAATCCTATATGGCACAAAAATGAAAGGACTTAGATCAAAGTCACCAAATCCGAGGATTAAACCTAACTCCTCAATGAGAATTTGGATCTATATCAACTTTTCTATAATTTGTATGTCAGTAGTCTAAGGTTCAAACCCTACGACACACCTCTTTGTCTTAACTTTAGCTACATAAATTTAGATCAAATATGTTTGAATATTCATGGGTGAAGCTAGATAGGTACACCCTCATAGTAATAAGCATTTAACTATGCACTATTTATTAATTTAATACTAGGGTTGGTTTAACAATGTCTGATAATTGACCTTTTTTGGTTAGGTAAAAAATAAAATAAGATGTTGTAGTCATTGGTTTTCATTGTCATCAGAAAACGAAACCAAACAAACTACAATTTCCCATATGATCTAATCACATGATAAAAATAGCCTTGTGAAAATGACAAAATCCTATGTATACTACAAATATTGTTTAATGATTTAAGTATTGGAGTGAACAAAGAAAAGTGTGGGGTTTAAATAGAAAAACTCTTTTATTTTTTATTTTTTATGCTGGGTGTGTATTTAAGGGTAGTTTGGGAAGATAGTGAGGTTTTCTTAGAAATTGTGAAAATTTGAATTGGAAGTTGGGATGAACTTAGAACATTGGGTGAACAAAGAGAAGTGATGGTTTAAATAGAAAAACTCTACTTTTATTTCCCAAATAAATAAATAAAAACTATAGAAATTGTAAGTGCAACAAAAAGAAAAAAGAAAAAAAGAGAGAGATCATTAGATTTTAAACTAAAAATTTAAGATAGTGCACCTGTTGAAAATTTATAATTCCGCCTTTAATGAGCGGCATATTTTCCAAAATCATACGTCATGAGTTTTTTTTTTCTTCATACTATTCATGATAACAATCCTCAAGTTGAATTCCACAATGATGTGTTTCAGTTCTTGAGTAATATAATAGCCTCTATCATACGAATTATAATAATAATAGAAAGGGTGCTTCTTTCAAGTTCAAGTCTCTATCTTGTTATCGATTTTGTTGGCTGATTTCTTCAAGCGCTAAACCGAAAGCTAGTTCTTCCATGAAAAACACAATCCCCTTCCTACTTAACCTCCAAACCTTAAACCCCGGCCCCAACTGACCCGAAACCAGATGGCTCTCCGTCAACAAATGGCAACTTCCAGATGCAACGATCCATGATATCTCAACAACATCAACAAGATTAGTAAACACATATATGGAAGCATAAGCCGAGCCATCATCTTGACTTTTGTTTCTATGGCGTTCTGCTGCTGTTGTTTGTGCAAATAATCTCACGAGAGAATATTCGCTTCTAGATCCTTCAACCTTCGATCTTCCTTCATTCTCTTCCTCGATCCCTGTATAAAAGACTAGAGTAAATAGACCACATCCGGGGGGTGTTGGCCAAAGGCCCTCAAATGCCTAAGTTAGTTTGAGTGTTTGTAAAAAGACAATAGCTAACAAAAGGGTATGGAGTTGTATGTATGGTGTGAACCTGCCGGCTGGAGTAGTGTGGAGAAAATATAGAGAGTGGAAAGGGAGAGAGCTTCGGGTATTTTTCTCGGGTATTAGGAGTAAGTTTTTCGAAGTACCTTGAATGATGAATGAAGTTATCTATTTATAGGAGCCTCGGGGGTAGGGTTTCGTAGAGAATAAACTCTAGGATAATATATGAATTAATGATATTATCTCATTAAATGAAGATAATATCCTATAATTAAGATATTATCAGTATTAATTAATTGGACAAATAAATTGGTTCAATTAATTAATTTAAGGGATAATCTTCTTTTCCACGTGGTGTGTTGTGATTGGAGGGGAAAATATTTGCTCCCACAAATGCCCCCCAACTTCTGCATGGCGCTTGTGTGGCATGTAGGAGATGAAATTATTTTTCGGGCTCTCCAACTGTGTTTGGACTTTCTTCTGTAAGTTCGACTCCTTTTTCATATTGGATTCCCAATTAGAGTAGGCTTTTGACTGTTCTTGGAGTTGGATCCCAATAAGAATGAGCTTGCAATTCCTTCTTGACCCGGGTTGTCTAACTTGTATAAATATAGGGCTTCTCTTCACTCTTTCTTACATTGCAAACTTAACGTCTCTACTTTCTAGCTTGAGAAAGATCTTAGAGAATTTGTACTGCTTGTTGAAGAGAGGAGTTACTATGTATCCCAAGGTAAGTCGAGCATGTATTTTTTTTCTTTGTCTTCTCTTTTTAATGGCGAGTACCAGCTGGGTGGGACCAGGCTAGTTGTCGACATCACTAGCGGTCGAAGACGGTTGGAATGGCAGTGGCTGCTAGTGGCTGCTGAGCGAGGATTGGGAGGAAGTTGATAGTCTGCCCCTACCCAAGATGTTAAGAGATGGAAGCAGAATGGTCTAGATCCTGATGATCTGCCTGCGGGATAAGAGGAGTGTTCTGTTGAACTCCCCTCAAAGAGGAAGGCTGATGTCAAGTCTTCGAGAACTCAAGCTACTTCTTCACAGGAGAGGAATGTGTCTCCATTGAGGAAGAAGCCAAAGTTCCCTTCTGTTGAGAAGACCCAAGTAGCAGCTGTTCCTTCGTCATCTGCTAGGGTCAAACATCTCGTTGGTGTAGATAGCAAGAAGATTGGCAATATGCGCAACATTAGGGATGTTCCCCTTAAGCCTCTTGCTGATGAGTTTGGAGATCGTGATCTGCTCTATGAAGAAGTCCGTGCGCGATCTAGTTCACTTGATGAGAGACAAAGCGATGTAGATATTTATCTCCGAAGTTCAAGTCGTTTGCACCAGTCAAAGAGTGGAGGTCGATCTAGGAGGTCTGCTCATCCATCCAACCATCACGATCCAGATGTTGAGTAACGAGCAGTCAAGCGTGGAGTTGATTCGTCATCGCCAATTTGTTTGGAAGTGAGGTTGGCAGAGGCTAGGAAAGCAAGAGAGTCATCTGCCCCGAGTGAAAGATTCATCTGCAACGTCAGTAGCTAATCCAAAGGTGGACAAGTCCAGCCCTACAGGGGATGCAGGCGTGTCTGATCTGCTCAAGACACACTTTCTATCAAGTTCATCCGCTCGTGCTGAGTTGGTTGATCAAATTCGTTAGGCTGGCGATCTTGGTACTTTTTCAAGTCTTTCATTGTAAAAACAAAGGGAAGCAACATTGCATCTGCTTCAAAAAGGACTAGTTTTTGATGTTGAGACTATTCAGAAGTCGTCTGCTGCTACCCCATCTTCTGCTCAACTTAACGATTTGGAGAAGAAGGATGCCGAGCTGATTAGCAAGCTTTCTGCCGAGTAGACCCGTTATGAGAATAAGACTTCTGATTTGAGGACAATGATATATGAGCTGAAGAGTTCCTTTGCTGAGAAGGATTATGAGCTTAGCTCTTCTGCTGCTGACTTGGCTTGTAAAAAATATGCTTACTTTCGTCTTAAGAGCAAGAATGCTGACATCTCTCTTAGTTATGACAAGCTCTTCCCTAGATTTCGCGCCTATCACAAGCTGGGCTAATTGGACTGTACAAATGGAAATTATCCTTTCTATGTCGTTGGAGATGCTCTGTCCTTACTTGCTCATTGTGCAAAGTGAGCAGGTTAATGCTATGTACATGGAAGGAGCTGAAGAGCAGGTGGCTGAAGAGGCGGTAGCTGAAGAGGATGGAGTAGAGGAGGATGAAGCTGATGAGGTGGTGATAGACGTCATAAATCAGGCATGCGGAGCTGCTGAGAGCATGGCTGATCAGGTGGACGCTGAAGAGGCTGCATATCAGGGATATCCTGTTGGCGTTTCAGAGTAGATGAAGACTCATTTATTTCTTTTCAGCTTTTGTAGTCAGCTTTTTGTTTATAATAATTGGTCTTGTTTGACTATCTTTTTGAACTTGGCCGGTCAGTCACTTTGCTTTGGAAATTTCAGTTATTATTTTTTCAACTCCAGTTTGCATATTGTCTTGTGAACAACTTGAATAACAGCTAGTGTCTTGGATGTACATTTCCCTTAGGATATAGGCAAAAGCCAAGGTCCCCCTTTTGGGACTCCAAGCGTATTCTGCATTTTTTGGAGAACGCTTAGGTCGCTTCTTTGCAAGCTGGGTCTCCCGAAAAATGCTTCTAGTCGTTGCCCTGCATCTCCCTTAGGACGCTGCTTGTGGAAAACTGTATGACTATCTTGCTCCCCTTAGGAAACGGATAGGAACATAGATACCTCCCTTAAGAAATTCCTGGCACACCATGCGTCTTTCGAAGGATGCTTCTTTGCAGGCCTGCGTCTCCTGAAGAACGCTGCTTATAGGCAACTGTCTTTTTTTATGTGGCAGATTTTGGAATTTGCAATAGTTGCTTCTCTTCTTCAGAAATGTGCAGGACTCAGTCATCTGCTGAGGACTGAGCAGGTAGGAGGAAGAGTCATTGATAATATCTTTGTAGGTGGTAGACATTCCATTATAGTGGAATATTCTTCCCTTCCATGGTGTCAAATGTATAACTTTCTCAGCCCCAAAACCAGCTGATCAAGTAAGGGCCTTCCTAATTGGGTTTCAACTTTTTGGCCACTTGGTCTTTGTGCAGTGATGAACGTCTTTCTTAGCACAAGGTTGCTTGGTTTAAACCGTCTGATCTTGGCTTTTTTGTTGTAGTAAGACTTCAACCATTGTTGATAGGATGCAATTCAGACAATGGTCTTCTCGCACTCGCTTTTAAGTAAGTCAAGGCTGAGCCTCTTCTACTCAATACTCATCACTTCATTACCTATGGAGGGGACAGTGACGTGAGGAGGAATGATTGCTTCAGTTCCATATGTGAGGGAAAACGGGATTTTGCCAGTTGATCTCCGCTTGGTGGTGCGATAAGCCCATAGCACTCCAGGGAGCTCATCTACCCATTTCCCTTCGGTGCCTTCTAATCTCTTCTTTAGATAATCCAATATTCTTTTGTTGGATGCCTCGGCCTGGCCTTTGCCCTAAGGACATCTTGGGGTAGATAGATGTTGTTTGATGCCACATTTTTTGAAGAATGCGGTGATTTGTTTGTTGATGAATTGTGAGCCATTGTTGGTACCTAGTGCAGCTAAACTGATAGATAATGTTTCTCTAGATAAATCGTTCCACATCGACTTCTTTAGTAGAGGATAGAACTTCGGCCTCAATCCATTTAGTAAAGTAATCAGTGGTGACGATCATCATGTCTTTCTTGGTAGGGGCTGATGACATAGGACCTACTAAGTCAATGACCTATTGCATGAATGGACACGGACTATTTTGTGGATGGTAGATTTCGGCAAGTAGGTTAGGAACTGGTTTGTACAGTTGGCAGTGATCACATCTTTTAACATATTTAGTGGAGTCATAACGCATGGTAGGCCAGAAATAGCCTATGTTTAGAGCCTTCTAGGCCAGTGACCTGCCCCTAGAGTGGTTGCCACACTTGCCATCGTGAATTTTGTAGAGGACTTCAAGTGTTTGAGGGTATTTTATGCAGGTGAGATAAGGGCCGGAGTATGATCTGCAAATGAGCTTGTCGTCTTGCATATAGTATCTCGCGGCTTTCTACTTGACCTTCCTAACTTTAGACTTATCCGTTGGTAGATTTTCATTCACCAAATAGTCGATGATGGGGTCTTGCCAGCTGGGTCTTCATCGATTTGCATTGAGTCGATTGGCTCTATTTCTTCGATTCTTGGTCAGTCAAGGTGTTCGACCGAGATGGAGCATCTGAATTGGGTGTCTAGTGCTGATCCTAGGCTCGCCAACCCATGTTGTATTCCTTCCAAGTGCTAATATATGGTTAGTATAGTGGTACAAGTAAGGGTGTCGAACCACGGGGAGTTATTGGACCTTTATAAGTCACTAGTTTTGAAAGAACCCAACTAAAAAAGATGAAAGTGACAAATTGAAAGTAGTTTTTGTGTTGTAAATGAAAAATAACTTAAATTCCAAGAAGAATGTAGCAATGAATGATATATTGATGTGGAAAGAATAGAGATGGGACCAGGGATTTTGAATTCACCATTGCAAAACCAATTCCATGTTTATAAAGTTAAACCATATTCAACTACCAACCTGTTTCCAGAGTTCGTTTTACATAAATATGATCAACCATATGATGTGTGGTTTTGATCAAATTCTCCTAATCTGCAACCTAATTGGGATGTTCAACTTTGGTTCCAAGTTAAGAGTCGTTAGCATGCAAGAAAACATTAAAGAACCAAAGAAAATACACGGCAGGATGTTTGCATAGCAATCTCTTCATTCATTCACATGCCTACCAAGATTAGGCATGATGTTTAACCTTGTCCAGATAATCTGTAGGCAACCCTAATGGTGATCAAACATTAAAATTGACAAACAAATTTAACAATAGATTTAGTGAATGAAACAAGAAGCAGATTGATGAATTGAATACTTTAACTTAGAAACATGGATCAATGTTGCAAGGCTACATTGAAATCCCTAGCTATGAATTTAGTTACACATCATGTTCACAGAGATTAAAATGAAAATAAACAACATGAGTGAAAATAAACTCAAGAGAGGAAACCCACGAACCAATTCTGATGTTGAACTTTTCCAAGAACTGGTTTAAGTGTGCATGAAAGGAGAGACAAACAAAAAAGGTCCAGGGTTGTGAAATTCGTCCAAAATAAATAAGGTCTGTAAAAGTGGCTAAAATGCAAGTTTTTATGGGGGTAAAAGAAGCTGCACGATATTCCAAAGAGATCCTAACAAATTAGCCTTTATTTTGCACGTTTTTGTCTTATTTGGCACATCCAAATCAGGCTAGTAATCCTCATTGCTTTCCCATTCTGCTCTTAGTCTTTAAACAAGCCAGGTTCGCTTTGGATTCTTTATTTGGACTTCAAAACAGGTCACGAAACTTGTTTCCATGTTTGAATAAGGGTTAGCTCCAAAAATGGCATGTTTTCATTTCTTTTGCCTTAAACTTGATCTTAAAGTAGATGCAACTGCATACTAACACAAAATAGGGTAAAACGCAACAAGTTTAAGTGAAAAACATCACAAATAGACTAAAAATGGATGGTATAAATGTATAAATATATGAGTTATCAAATACCCCCAAACCTGATTTTGGTTAGTCCTCGAGCAAAACTGAAACTAAAAACACACAGAACAATAAAATCTAACTAGACCACTTTTGATGGCTAAACGATTGCACTGAGCATGTGCAACAAGCCTTTAAACCCCTAGGTGTCCCTAGTAGGAGAAGTTATGTCTCTTGAGGGTTTACAGTGATGACGCCCACAAAAATTTGCATACTTGCAAGCAAATTGGTTAAAGCATACTTATAGCAAACTAATAAGAACCAATGAAAGCTTAGTCATACATTTGAACCAATAGTCTCCCACTTCAAAGAATCATATCATAAGTATAGAGTAAAAAAATAATAATAATAATTACTCCATGTCTCATGACTTCAAAGACACCATACTCAAATGCCAAAGATAGAAATCACCTCAACTCTAGTCCTCACAGATATCACTCAAATTTTCACTTAGATCCTAAGGTGTGGTCTCTCCTCAAACATATGTGAGTGAAGTTATGTAAAAGGGAATCAAAATCCTCACATATGAAATATGAAAGGAATCATGAAAGGAATCAAACACTAATAATATGGATAGCACACATACTTAGCAGCACCCATGAATACATCCTCAAAGATCAGCTAGGTCTTTCAGAAGGTTTGTAATGTAAGGCTTAGGTCAGGGGCTATAAAAGAAAGGTTAGGAAATACTAAAGCTTAGGACATACCAAAGTGTCTTCCTTGTGAAAGCAGCAAGCTCTCCTCTTGAATTGATCTTTGTTGTTTGTTCGTGGCATCCAAGACACGTGCGATAATGGAAGGATTTAGATATTACATCTTCTTTTATTCTTTTTCTTTTCTTTTATTTTTCTAAAACTTTGTTTCTTTTGTTTCTTTTTTTTTTTTTTACAATTCCAGCACACATACCTCGATACACGCCACTTTCTTGATGTAGAGCTCGAATTATCTTTGTCTTCATCACTTTGGTATTCCCCAAACTATAGGGTATAGCTGTAGTGGGCTAAATATCTCATATTGAGATAAAAGGATATGGGGAAAAAAATATGAGAAAAGAAAATGGCTAAAAGTGATTGGCTTGAAAACGGGGTAATGGCACACATATAAAGGTAAGAAATTAGGACTTTTGGTGGTTAAGACATGCATAGCCTAACATCATCTCAATAAGTTCATTCATGAGTGTTACCAAACACATGGTATCTACGAAAGAGAACAATTCTTAGCGTTCAATCAAGCAAAAATAATGAGATCATTTGAAATGAAATTGAAGCAAAAATTTAGGAGTGCAAACACTTTAAACCCTCTTAAAGAAGTAAATAGGCTCAAAATCACTCATTAGGGTAGTCTCCACAATTCTTCTTCCAGAATTTGAGCACGATACTTTAACCACCACGATTCCAAGAGTAACAGCTTAAATATATATATATATATATATATATGATACGAACTTTTTCATGACAACACAGTAGTCCTCATTGTAAACCATAGCCCTCATATACATTCACATTAGTAAGCAAAAACAAACTTTAACAGAACTAAAAACAAACAAAAATCTCACACTCCCAAACCTAAACTAAGCATTGTCCTTGATGCTTAAAAAAAATGAATGGAATGGATGCAATACAAATTGGCACAGTGTGCATGGAATGAAATAAAATAAAAACTAAAAACTAACACAAATAAAAGAGAAGAACACAAACCCAGCTAGGTTGCCTCCTAGCAAGTGCTTTATTTAATGTCTAGGCAAGACATGGCAGTGTGTCTAAGTTATCATAAACTCGAGAGAATCCATAACTACATAAACCTGCTCCTGTGAAATATTCTTCAACTAAGGCTTCAAACGCTGTCCATTGACCTTAAAACGGGTGACATTCTTGATGTTTTCTATCTCCATAGCTCCATGGGGGAATACTTGAAGCACTTTGAATAGTCCAACCCATCTAGACTTCAATTTACCTAGAAAAAGTTGCAAACGTGAGTCATACAAAAGTACTTTCATACCTGGTTGAAACTCATTCCTAAGAATTGCTTTGTCATGGTAAAGCTTGGCTCGTTCTTTGTAGATCCTAGCATTCTCATATGATTCATTTATGAGCTCTTCCAACTCATTGAGTTAGAGCTTCCTCACTGTGCCAGCTTCTTTGAGATCAAAATTGAACTTCTTTATGGCCCAATATGGATGGTGCTCTACCTCCATTGGCAAATGACATGCCTTTCCAAACACCAGTCGTTAAGGGCTCATTCCAATTGGGGTCTTGTACGCTGTTCGATAGGCCCAAAGTGCATCATTCAACCTTAGTGACCAATCCTTGTAGGGCTGACAGTTTCAGCAAGATGTTCTTTATCTCTCTATTGATGATTTCCACTTGCCCACAGGTTTGAGGATGGTATGGAGTTGCCACTTTTTGTGTGATGTTGTACTTCTTCATCAATGCCTCGAAAGGTTTGTTGCAGAAGTGGCTACCACCATCGCTAATGATAGCTCTTGGAGTTCCAAACCTAGGGAAAATCATATCTTTGAGAAAATTTAAAACAACTTTGTGATCATTAGTTCGTGTAGCTGTTGCCTCAACCCATTTTGATACATAATCTAATGCCACTAGTATGTATATGTATCTAAAAGAAGATAGGAATGGTCTCATGAAGTCAATTCACCACACATCAAACAGCTTTACCACTAAAATGTTGTTTAATGGCATTTCATTCCTGCAACTGATGCTCCCCATTTTTTGACACCTATCACACTTTAAGCAAAAATCAAAAGCATCTTTAAACAATGTAGGCCAAAAGAAACTAGATTGTAAAACCTTTAAAGCTATCTTTTTGGCACTGAAATAACCTCTACATGACTGAATGTTAGTATGCTTTGCTGCTCACTCTCTGAAACACATCTTCAAATGATTTGGTCAGGGCAATACTTGAACAAATATGGCTCATCCCACATGTAGTGTTTCACCATTGAAAAGAACGTCTTTCTCTCTTGAAAAGTCAAATCATCTCTAATTACACAAGAAGCAAGATAGTTGACAAAATCAGCATGCCATGGCTCTTTATCTTGAATGACAAAGAGTCGTTCATCCGGGGAATGATTCGTTGAGAGGCAAAATTTGTCCATCTCCATGGTTTTCATCAACAAGGCGTGACAAGTGATCAGCAACAACATTTTCACTCCCTTTCTTGTCTTGAATTTCTAGGTCAAACTCTTGTAACAAGAGTATCTATTTGATCAAACGTGGTTTAGCATCTTTCTTGGTCAACAAAAACCTAAGAGCTGCATGATCAGAGTAAACAATAACTTTAGAGCCAACAAGATATGAACGAAATTTCTCTAAACCAAAAACAATAGCAAGCAACTCCTTCTAAGTTGTAGAGTAATTGAGTTGAGCATCGTTTAATATACAACTTGCATAGTAGATTATATGCCCTAGCATAACACCTTGTTTCACCATAAATTGACACTTTTCCCAATTGAGAATCAAATTTGTTTCCTAACATCTTTGAAGTACTAGAGAGAGATGGTTAAGACAATTATCAAAAGAAGAACCAAAAACTAAAAAATCGTCCATGAATACCTCAATAAATCTTTCAATCATATCTGAAATGGATATTTGTTGAAATGTCACCTAAACTTATACCTTAGTTTCAATTTGTCACCTGAAAAAATAATTTAAGTGAAATGTCACATGAATTTTTCAAAATCCATGATTTGTCACCTGAGTTTAACATCATCTGATTTTCCATATATTTTCAAGGGTATTTTAGTCTTTTCATTTTCAAGGATATTTTAAAAATGGAAAAAATTATTATTAAAAAAATAAAGCTTAAATGTAAAAATGGCTGGGGATTAAATGTGAAAAGATATATAATTTTTATAATTTTCAAGGGTCTTTTCATAATTTTTTTATAATGATTTTTCCATTTTAAAAATACTCTTGAAAATAAAAAGAATAAAAATACCCTTGAAAATAGTTGGAAAATTGGATGATGTTAAAGTGAGGTGACAAATCATGGATTTTGAAACATTCAGGTGACATTTCACTTAATTTTTTTTTTTCAGGTGACAAATTGAAACAAAGGTATAAGTTCAGGTGACATTTCAATGAATATCCCTATCTGAAAAGATTGCCAGCATACATCTTTGGAATGTTGTTGGGGCATTGCAAAGGCCAAAAGGCATCCTCCTATATGCAAAAGTGCCAAAAGGACAAGTGAATGTAGTCTTCTCTTGATCTTTCGGATCAATCGCAATTTGATTATAACCTGAATATCCATCAAGAAAATAATAATATGCGTGACGAGCTAATCCCTCAAGCATTTGATCAATAAAAGGCATAGGAAAATAATCTTTTCTAGTGTCCGAATTCAACTTCCTGTAATCAGTGCCAACATGCCAACTAGCTGCAGGTCTCGTTTGAGCAGGCTCTTTATGCTCATTTTTTACCACTGTGATTCCAATCCTCTTAGGAACTACTTGAACAGCGCTGACCCATTTGCTATCAGAAATCGGGTATATGATACCCACATCTAGCAACTTCAACACTTCAGCTCTCACTACTTCCTTCATGTGTGGATTGAGCCTTCTTTGTGGTTCACGAGTTGGTTTCGCTCCCTCGTCAAATAAAATTCGATGCATGCACATGGTAGCGCTTATTCTCTTAATATCTGCAATAGATCAACCAATGGCTGATTTGAACTCTTTTAGCACCCTAATTAGCTTATCTTCTTCCAAAAGGGTGAGGTTAGATGCTATGATAATTGGGAGAGTTTCAAACTTAGCTAGGTAAGCATATTTTAGATGTGATGGGAGTGGTTTAAGCTCAAGTTTTGGAGGTTTAACAACATAAGGGATTAGATGTGTGGCAAATGGTTCTAATGGCTCTATAAGAGGTGAAAGAGTGGAGGGATATGGTTTTAATGCTTCCAAGGCAGCCACCATCTCCATGAGTGCAGATTCTTCATCAAAGTCATTTCAAGATTAACTCAAAATATATTGTAATGGATCATTGGATTGTGCCAGCAAAAACTTAGAGAAAACAAGTGAATCAAACACATCAATCGAACAATAATCAATTGAACTAGAAGGGTGAGAAATAGATTCAAACACATTGAATTGTACAGTTTCTCCTAGCATGGTCATGGTGAGGAGACCATTTTGCACATCTATGATAGTCTTTGCCGTGGCCATAAAGGGTCTCCCAAGCAAAATAGGTAACTCATGATCATGTATAGAAGCCTCTTCCATGTCCAACACTAAAAAATCAACAGGCAAAATTAGTTTTTCAACCTGAACTAAGATATCTTCCACTATACCTCTTAGATATTTTACTGATCGATCAGCAAGTTGCAATGAAATAGTTCTTGCCTTCAAATCCCACAACCTAATTGAAGGTACACTAAATAGGGCATTCAATTGATGCTAGCCCCCAAGTCAAGTATAGCCTTTTCAACTAGGTTGTCTCCAATGGTGATATTGATAGAAAAACTACTCGAATCCTTGAGTTTTTGTGGGAACTTTCTTTGAAGCACATCACTCACATTTTCAGACACCATCACCTTCTTATTAGGTTTATACTTCCTCTTATAAGTGTTTAGCTTCTTGAAAAATTTCTCATGTGCTGGCATATTCCTAATGACATCAAGTAAAGGTAAATTAATATTCATTTCACTTAAAATATCAAAATTTTCTTTAAATGACTTATCCTGCTTGCTTTTGGCAAGTCTTCCAGGAAATAGGATGGGAAGAGTGTAAGGTTTTTCAGCCTTGTGAAAATTTGGAGGACGAAGAAGTGGCATTGCTTGGATCATTATTCGGTTTCTCATTCTCTTCCTGAGTGGGATCTGCATTCACATGATCAGATTCATTAGTAACTTCATTACCAACTCCATTATTAATAACCTTACCACTTCTAAGTGATATGACCGCTTTGGCTTGCTCTTGGTTCCTTCGAAGTTTCACCGGTTGGCTTGGAAATTTCCCGGGTTCTCTTTGACTCAAAGCATCAGCAACCTGATCTAATTGTGTCTCCATTTTGGTTAGAGCAGCTGAATGCCATTGGAGAGTACTATTGGTAGTTTGCTGGAATTGAATGGTGTTTTGAGCTAGCATTTTGACCCTATCTTTAAGCGTAGTGGCAGGCTTTGGTTGGAAATGTTGAAATTGATTGTTATTCGTCCATGAGAGATTGGGATGATCTCTCCAACTAGGGTTATATGTATTAGAGAATAGGTCATTCCTCGACCTCTAATTGTAAGAATTCATGAGATTCACTTGCCCTTGAATGAATTCGGGATAAGCCTTACTAGTTGAGCATTGATAAGTAGGATGACCTGGTATGTTGCAAATGGCACACACCTCAGCTATCTTAGGCACCATATTGAGCACAAAATCGAGCTTCTTTTCCAAACTAACCACCTACAAGGCAAGATCATTGTTAGAACTCATTTCACACACTCCAACTCGTTTACCTCTTGTATCTTGTGTGTTGAGCATTAGATCCCAACATCTCATAAATGTTATATGACTCTTGAGCTTTTTTTTTTCTTCAAAGCTCCACCTGCTGTATTATCAATAGTCGATTGACATGTTTGGGTTAGTCCATCATAAAAAATTTGCATTTGTAAGTAAAGAGGTAACCCATGATGTGGACATTGCAGCAACAACCCTTTGAAACTCTCCCAACATTCATTGAAAGGTTCTCCATCATCTTGTTTAAAGTTAAATATTTGCCCTATCAAAGTAGCTGTCTTTTTAGTAGAGAAAAACTTCTCCAAAAATTTCTTAGCTACAACATCACAAGTGGTGAGCGAACCAGGTGCTAAAGTCATTAGCCAACCCTTTGCTCTATCTTTCAATGTATAAGGAAAAAGCCCTTATCCTCATATTTGCTTTGCTCACTCCCTGCAAAGGTAAACCACTCACAACATTGTAGAATTCCTTAATATGGGCTACTAGATCTTCGTTAGTAAACCATAAAAAGAAGGAAGGATGTGAAACTTTGAAGATTTGATATCATAATTTCTAGCTTCAGTAGGCAGCAAGATGCACGAAGGTGAATTTGGTATAACCGGTTGAGCACGAAGGTGAAGTCTTGTCGATTTGCTCCTTGAAAATTTTATTCGCTAGCCTTTGGTAGGTTGCTCCAGCGTTCTTCAGCCTAAAGGGCATGAATTTATAGTAGTAAGTACCTCTTTCGATGATGAATGAGGTTTTTGCCTTGTTGTCTTCATGCATCATGATTTGATTGTAGCCGGAGTAGGCGTCCATGAAGCTTAGCAATTGATTGCCGGAAGTTGAATCGACGAGCTGGTCAATTCTTGGCAATGGAAAGTTGTTTTTAAGGCATGCCTTGTTGAGGTCAGTGTAGTCGACGCACACTCTCCGCAGGCCTTTATCTTTCTTTGCTACTAGAACAACGTTCGCCAGCCATTCTACATTGGAGACTTCTTCAATGAAACCGGCAGCTAGGAGCTTGTCGATCTGGGCTTCAATGATGGCAACCCGCTCGGGGGCGAAGTTGCGTCCCTTCTGTGCTACTGGCTTGATAGCCAGGTTGACGTGTAGGCGATGGCAGATGATCTAGGGTTCGATGCCTCGCATGTCAGGTGACGACCATGCAAATACGTCTTTGTTGTTTTGGAGGAAGGCTGCAAGCTCTGCCTTTTCCTCCTGGCTTAGGCGCGAGCCAATCCGCGCTTTTCTCTCTAGCTTGTTAGGATCAAGGGCTACTAGCTCGACGTCCTCTTTGGGCTTTCATCCTTCTTTCGGAGAGACCTCCGGACGAATTCCCTCGACTTGGTCGTGATTCTTTGATTACTATTGGAGAGTAGTTATTCTCTTTCATTTCTGGTCTGCTCAGTTGTCAGGAACGGGATCTGCTTTCTCCTCTACTTGTTCTACTCCCTTTAGATCTGCCTGATTCACAGGGAGAAACTGTGTTTGCTTGCTTCTTTTAAGCCCTTGAGCTGAGCATTTCCTCACCATTGCCTGATCGCTGTTGATCTGGCCGACACCGCCCCCAAGGATTGGGTAGTGAATTTTCTGATGTGTGGTTGAGGTGATGACCTTGATCTTGCCTATGCATGTTCTGCTCAGACTTCCATTATAGGGTAAGACTTCATCAATGACTATGAACGTTTGCAAGCTAATTATAGGTAGGGAGTAGACATCGAGATCTACCGTGCCAACAGTAACTGTTATTGTGCCATTGAAGCCAGTCAACGACTTGGCTGATTTATTGATCTTTGTCTCCAAGCCCATCTGTTGGATGACTACCAATTGTAGGATATTGGCTGCACTGCCTGCCCTGCCCTCGTTTGCATGGATTTAGTCGATCATGGCCTGAGCGATTTGAATGCTGATGACAAGGACATCGTTGTGTGGTAGATCAAGGCCAATTAGATCTTCCATTTGGAAGCCGATCATAGGATCGTCTTCTGCCAGTAGGAGACTAGTGGAGACCTGGGAGATCACAATGGCCTATTTGATCTTCCTTTTCTTGTCTTTGCTAGTCAGCCTAGACTCCTCGGAGTCAGCTAGGATTGTGTTAATCCTTATGACCTTCTTGGGTGGCTCCTTGGCAGTATCGCTGTCCTCAATCTGCTGGATGGCCTGCTTCACAATGAACTTCGTGCAGTGATCTTCTCTCACTAGTTCTTTGAGGTGCATTTTCCAAGCAAAGTAATTATTCGTATTGTGCACATGCGTTGCATGGAAAGCACAATATTTTCTAGTATCTCTCTTATTCGAATCTCCTTTCAAGGGTGGCGGTCTTTTTACCCAAGGTTTGTCCTTCACTTAGGTTAAAATTTGATTTATAGTGATGGAGAACTTGGTGTAGTTCTCCTTTGTGGTAGCTTCTCCTTGTGGGCACGACCTACATTTGTCTTTGTCCCTGTTGCCAAGCTTGTTGCTTTCTTCCTGCTCGGTGGACTTATTTGCAGAGATTCAATCGTCATCCCAAAACGCGTAGTGTTCGACCGTCGCGAAGAGCTCTACTAGAGTTTGGCTGGGAGTGATAGTCTGCTTGTGGTATAAGTCGTGTTCAGCTGGAAGACCTTTCTTGAATGTAGAGGATGCGATTCGGTCATCGCACCCTATGATATTGGCCTTTTCTACTTTGAATATCTTGATGTAATCTCGAAGTGATTCATTAGGCTTATTGCGCAGGTTGTACAGGTGGCCAGGGTTCTTCTTGATTGTCTGATAAGAAGTGTACTCTTTGGTGAAGACATAAGCAAGCTCTTTAAAGCTGCTGATCGATCCGGATGGCAGGGTATGGAACTAGTCCTAAGCTGCTCCCCTGCAAAGTCATTACAAACACCTTGCACATTAGCACATCTTTAGCTTTGTAGAGGATCATAAGGCTCTTGAAATGCTTCTAATGACTTTCGAGATTGGAATCCCCTTTAAAGCATGTGAAAGAAGGCATTGAGAATCTTTTTGAGGGAGCAACCTGCTTGATTTCTATTGTGAAAGGTAGGGATTTTGCTCAGTCTACCTCTACACGTAGTGCACCTTTGAAATTTCTACTAATCATGAAGTCTCGAAGTCGGTTATTTACAAGCTTCTCAACGTCTTCCGCACACATGGCTAGTCAGTCACGTTGATAACCTTCACGATTTGGGTTATGATGATTGACTTCTTCGTTAATTCACAAGGGTCGACCTTCTCGGTTATACTACCTAGGTGGAGTGTTGGTGGATTGCGCGTGCGAGGGATTTTTTGTAACTTGGTGACGAGAATTGGTTCTTCGAGAACGAGCAGCAGAGCGTCTTTCTTCACGGTCCTCATTATAAGGGTTGTCAGGTTGACCTCCCTGCGGGCCTAGTCTTTCGTGAATATTTCTCTGTGAGTAGGCAGTGGAGCACCTTTTTTTACGATCCTCATTGCAATGGTTGTCAGATCACCCTCCCTAGGAGCTTAGCCCTTCATAAACATTTCCCTACTGGCCCAGGCGGGCACGGATGTCAAGTTGCGGGCCCAGTCTTTCTCGCATGCTGATCCTTAAACTCAATCTAGATGGGTGACTTCGTCTACTCTGAGTGTGGCTCGCAGATGCTTACGACATGTAGGCAAGCTGCTCACGTTGTTGTCCATCTCCTTGTCTGCTTACTCTTGCTCGACCTGCTTGGTACCTATCGAACAGCCTATCGGATCGTTTTTCCATCCTTCTCTCATTGCCCTATTGTCCAAGGCCAAGGTTTTGAGCTAAGTTTATTTGATTGAGGAGCTTGCCTTATCAAATTTTTTTGGTCGTCCATTTTCTAAGTTAGCTAGTCAACTCTCAGATTAAGGTCTACTTGACTTCATGGATCAGGAGGAGAGAAGTGTGTGGAGCCCAATTGCACACAGGCTAGGGTTTCATTACAGCTATATGAAGGAGCATGCATCGAGCGTGGAGGCAATGGAGGGAATGACTGAAGTTGCTTCAAGATTAGATCAAAGTCAGTGGTGGTAGTGAGCCCATCCTGATAGGAGGTTCCACCATGCTCGGTGATGGTGGCTAGATCCAGCCACGAGGCCTTGAGATGGTGCGACAATAGTAAAGGCCTGTGTGGTGGTCCGAGCTACTAGTCCGACAGGTGGCACGGTGGTTCCAGTCGAGGGGCCTTGACGTTGTAATGTGGCAACGTGCGTCAAGATGGTGTTCCCGGTCGCGAGACCGAGAGGAGGATGAGCAATGGTGGCCGCAGTGCCGTGAGGGCATGCCACAGTCTCGGCTGTGGTGTTGGATTATCTCGGAGCCACGACATCGTGGTGGTCCTAGCCTGTCATGGATTGGGCCATCTCAGCAGTTTTGCCCCTTTTTTTCTTGCTTCCAACCATGGTTGTTTGGAAGGCTTCGGTGGATTGAAAAGTAGGAGGAACGGATTCCTTGAGCACACGTTGAGTATAACTCGTGCTCTCAATGAAAGCACCAAATGTTTGTGCAAATAATCTCGCAGGAGAACATTAGCTTCTAGATCCTTCAACCTTCGATCTTCCTTCTCTCTCTTCCTCGATCCTTGTAAAAAAGACTGGAGTAAATAGACCACACCTTGGGGGTGTTGGTCAAAAGCCCTCTGATGCCTAAGTTAGTTCGAGTGTTTGTAGGAAAACAATAGCTAACAAAAGGGTACGGAGTTGTATGTATGCTGTAAACCGGGTGGGCGGAGCCGTGTGGAGAAAATATGGAGAGTGGACAGTAGTGGAGAGGGAGAGAGTTTCGACTATTTTTCTCGGGTATTAGGAGTAGGTTTTTCGAAGTACCTTAAATGATGAATGAAGTCATCTATTTATAGGAGCCTCGGGGGTAGGGTTTCATAGAGAATAAACTCTTAGTAGGAGGAGTTTATTGTTTACCCAAATTCGTAGAGATTGAGTCGGGCTTGATTATATCTCCTTATTATGATAATATATGAATTAATGATATTATCTCATTAAATGAAGATAATATCCTATAATTAAGATATTATCCCTATTAATTAATTGGCCAAATAAATTGATTCAATTAATTAATTTAAGGAATAATCTTCTTTTTTACGTGCCGTGTTATGATTGGAGGCGAAAATATTTGCTCCCACAACCAGGGGCAGAGCCACACTGGGACTAGTGTGGTCCCGAGCCCCCACTCAAGTTTTTTAATATTTTAAAAGTAATATACTGTTATGTATTTTTATATGTATATTATTTCAAATATTTTACGTTTAGATATGCACTCACATGTGTTGTGGCGGATCTATTAAGGCACAATGATGTGTTTCAAATTGCCCCTTTATTCAGTTGGTGGTTGTGTTAGTTTTTCCCCAATTTCATCCAAATGCCCGTCAAAAACACCACGTGAAAGGCACGTGAGGCGTCTCATGAGGGTAATATCGCCATTTCCTTCCCTCAGCCCTCAGCCCCTTTTGACTAAATCGTTCGAAGGTCAATTCCCAAATCCATTCCCAAATCAGAGTTAGGATTTCGAAAAAGGGTGAGAGTGAAAGAGAGAGAGCGACTGAAGATTCGAAAAAGGGACAGAGAGAGCAACTGAAAGATTTGAAAAAGGGACAGAGAAAGCGACTGAAAGATTCGAAAAAGAGTGAGAAAGGCACTGGGACTGAGAGATTCGATTTTGGGAGATAGTTTGTGACTTGAAGATTCCAAAAGAAGGTGCGACGGTAAAGGCAAAATGAAAATCAGAGATGGTGGGGAAGCTCCCATATACAGTAAGTAGCGTACTTTAGTTTATTTGTTTGATGCAATTGTTTGGGTTTTACTGTCGGATTTCATTGGTGGACTTGATGAAAAAGCATAATAAAAGGAAGAAAGTGGTCCCTATGGTTGTTGTTTGTTGACTGAGACTTAGGTTGGGTTGTGAATGTGGTCCCTATGCATGTTGTTTGTTTATTGTTTGTCGAGTTCTTTATCTGAGTTGTATTGTATTGTATTGTATAGAGTAAATAGTAATGTACTGTATAGGGTAGATAGTAAATGTATATTGTATTGTATAGGGTAGATAGTAAATGTATATTGTACTATATAAGGTAGATAGTAAATGAATGAGAAAATTGATTGTTGTGCAGCTAATCCTGACATGTTCACACTTGAAGTACACCATAGGGGCTACTTTGTTGATGGTTTATATATGAGAGGTATTGTACAATGGGTTGATGGGCAAGATGCAGATGAGGTTTCAATGTTTGAGTTATTTGAATTGGTTAAGCACCTTGGTTATGATGAGCAGAACATTCAATACTATTACAAGCGCAGGACAAATGGGTGGGTTGAAATTAGGACAGATAAGGATTATTTTGGAGCATTGAAGTTGGTGAAACCGAGGCAGCTGTTTGTGTTATACATAACTGACAATCCAGCACCTAGGCCTTTAAATGTTCAATCCCCAGTATTCTCTGCACAAGGTGAAAATGCTGAACATTATGAAGACGAACACACTGCTCCTGGATATGATGGTGATGAAGAAAATGGGCAACATGAGTTCGTGGATGTTGAGATAGATGAAGAATTTGGTGAGGCAGAGGAACAAGTTGAGGTAGAAAGTGATGAAGCTGAGCAAGATGGGGAGGATGAGGAAGAAGATGGTGATTTCATAGATAGTGAGTTTGAGCAAAGTGATGAAGAGGACAACATGAATTTTCATAGGTATGTTGTGACTGAAGAGCAAGATGATGGGCCTACTGAACCAGGTGAGGGTGACACTGATGGTTATAATACATCAGACTTAGAGAGTTTGCATGAAGATAGTGGAGATGATGGGAAGAAGAGAGGTTTGAGGCAGCCAAAGTTGAAGCAGTACAATAAACATCATGACCTTGTAGATCCAAAATTCCAGTTGGGTTAGGAATTTCCTAATATGCAGGAATGTAGAGAGACCATAAAGTACTATGCATGCAGGTGTGCTAGAAGAATAAGGTATGTCAAGAATGACCCTAATAGGGTGAGGCTGGTATGTGATGGTAATAAGGAGGGTGATAAGTCAAAGAGGCCTACTAAGGGTGAAAAAGCAAAGAGGCCTGCTAAGGGTGATAAGGCAAAGCCTGATAATAAGAGGGATAAGCTTAGGAGGCATGGTAAGGGTGTAGAAGGTCAAGAGGGTGAAGATGAATCTGAAGATAAACTTGAAGACTGTCCTTGGTTATTATATGCTACACATGTTGGGAAAGGGCCCACTGTTAGAGTGCAGACATACCATCCAATTCATACAAGTGGCAGATCTCAAAGAACTAGGTTTGCCACTTCACAATGGTTGGCTAAAAGGTTTGATGAGGATCTCAGAACCAATCCTAACATGTCAGTTGTTGAGTTCATGACATTGGTGAGGAAACATTACAGTATAGATGTTACTAGGGACCAATGCTACAATGCAAAGAATTTGGCAAAGGAGATGATTCAAGGAAGCATTGAAGAACAATATTCAAAGCTGTGGGATTATTGTGAGGAGCTTAAGAGGCAAAACCCAGGAAGCACAGTTTTAGTGAAGACATCATTGAGGGGAGATGATCCAGTTTTTGAGAGGCTTTATGTATGTCATGATCAATTGAGGAAGGGGTTTATTGAAGGATGCAGAACCATGGTTGGTTTTGATGTGGCTTTCATCAAAGGGCAGCATCCAGGACAACTTTTAAGTGATGTTGGGATTGATGCCAACAATGGCATGTTCCCAATAGCTTTTGCTGTTCTGGAGACAAAGAGCAGAGACACTTGGACATGGTTTTTAGAGATTTTTTTCAATGATGTTGGGGTAAGAGACACTGGACATGGGTGGGTTTTTATCACTGACAAACAAAAGGGACTGGGGCAAGCAATTGAGGCTTTAAAGCCAGATGCTGAACATATGCATTGTGTAAGGCATCTGCACAATAATTTCACTTGCTGGCCATGGTAGTTTGGCACTTAAACAAAGGCTATGGGCTGCTGCTAGAAGTACAACAGTCCCTTGGTCAGAAGCTGAGATGGACAATATTATGGAAATATCTGCCCCAGCTCATGCATGGCTTCAAGATAGGCCTGCAATTCATTGGAGCAGGTCACATTTTACTACTGGGCCCAAGTGTGATATACAGCTAAACAATTTATGTGAATGCTTCAATTCAGCAATTTTGGAGGCAAGAGATAAACCAATAATCACGATGGTGGAAAGGATCAGAACCTATTTGATGTTGAGAGTTGCAAGACAAGAGGAGGTGAAATGGACTCAAAGAGTTGGGCCAAGGATATTTCATATTATTGAGAAGAATTTGAAAGAGAGTGGCACAAAATGCAGGTGAAACAGGTTTGAAGTCACTCATATGCTTGGTGGGCAATATGCAGTTGATCTAAATACTCACTCATGCTCTTTTAGAAAATGGGATCTCTGTGGCATCCCATGTTGCCATGGCTTGGCTGCTATATCAAGGCAACAGAGGAGCCCAATGACTTATGTGAATGAGGTGTATAAGAGAGAAGCTTATGATAGGGCTTATAGCAATTACATTTCACCAATGCCAAGCCAACAATAATGGAGGAAATCAGGGCATAGGCCAATTAAACCCCCTTTGTATCACAAACAGAGTGGTAGGCCAAATAAGGCAAGGACTAGACCTGTTGAAGAGATCCCAAAGGGTGCCACTAAGCTTAGGAGATATGGAATTATAATCCATTGCTCAATCTGTGGAGGAGAAGGCCATAATGCTATTAATTGTGGAAGGGCAGATGACAATATGGGAAGAGGCAGAAGGAGAGGAAGAGGCAGAGGAACCAGCTTAGTCCATCCATCTAAAGAGGAACATGTAAATGATGTGAAATTGTGATTAATTGTGATTCATTTCAATTATTTTAATTGTTATTCATTTCAATTGTTTTCATTGTGATTGGTAGGCAATTAGAGGAAGGTTGATAAGGGCTACAGCCACTGCAAGCGAAATAGCTCCAACCAATGTTGCTACCCAATCATGTGGAACTAATCCTGCTATACAATCAGCTCCTTGCAATTTAGCTTCACAAGCAGGTCCAAGCAATGTCACTCAAAACACTTCCAGGCCACAAGGGAAAAGGTTCAAATCCCCTGCAAAAAGGGCAAGGCCATAGAGGTAAAATACATTGATGGATGGATGGATTTTGGAATGTATGTTTTTAATACATGGGCTGGTATATGTGTGTATTTTGAACAAATGGTTCTTTTTGGATGGATTTTGGATGATTAAACAAGGTTGGAATGTATATTTTGTAGTAGAAGTTCCCCCACTATATTTTGAACTGATGGCTATTTTGGATGGAATTTAGACGTATTTAAGTTGGGTTGGAATGTATACAGATGGCTCTTTTGAATGAATTCTGTTTCTGTTGTAATTTTGGATTAGTGTATTTCCCTTGCTTTTGTAGAACTATGTTTGCAGTTTATGAGTCTTTTGCCTTGGCTTGTGCTATGCATGCAAGTATCCAATTTAAACAAGCTTAAAAGACATTTCTATGAAGTTGTGCTAAATTCAGATTTGGTCCAAACTTCAAACTTCATCCAGAAATTGTGCAATCTACATTTAACCTCAAACTGTACACAAAACCAAATCCAAATGCCATTGCATTGGTTAAGCCAAAACAAGGCACAAAAAGGCCACTACATTGAACCAAATGCCACTGCATTGGTTAAGACAAAACAAGGCACAAAAAGGCCACTACATTCAACCAAATCAAAACCCAACCTACTTTAACCAAATGAAAAGCTCAGTACTAAAACAAACAACAACAGAATCACAACCAAACAACTCAGCAGCAGCCTTCGAAATTTTTTCTCTATGTCTCTTAGCTCTTGCACAATCTTCTTGTCTTTAGCTCTTTTCTCTTCTAATGAGTTGATTCGTCTCAACAATCGACATATGACATGTTTGGTCTGCTCAGACATTTTTGGGTCCTTCCAAGCCTTCCAACCACAGCCACCACCATACTTCTCTCTACAACACACATATAACCTCCTCCCTGCATTTCATCAGACCAGCAAACAATCGTTTCAGCCTCAAATCCACACCCGCAGATACGCACCATATCATCCTCCGTAATAAAAGTGGTCGAACTTGATTCGGTAGAAGCTACACGTCTGTTCCTATGCATCCTATCTTCAATTGCTATTTCTTCTCTTCTTCGTGACATTGATGAACATCAGCGACGTGAGAAGGTTGGAACGCTTGCAAATAGGGTTGGGTTCTGTCATCAAGGGTGAGTTATGTGAAGAAGGGATGGTTTCTGTCGAATCTCCATGTCTGAATTCGAATAAAAGGGGGCTGAGGGCTGAGGGAAGAAAATGGCTATATTACCCTCATGTAACGCCTCACGTGCCTTTCACGTGGTGTTTTTTACAGGCATTTGGATGGAATTGGGGAAAAACTAACGGCAGCGGTGAAATTGGCGATTTCTTTTAATTGGAATGCGAAATTGGCTGAAAAAATAATACAGGGGGGACATTTCAATTGACCCTATGGTCCAGGGGGTTTTTGGCTGTTTACCCTTGTTAATTTTGACTTCTCCTTGCTGCGCTGCATCATTAAGGATGCTCAGTCACTGCTTCCTCGTTTCTACGATATTGAAGTTTTCATATATTCGTAGGCAGGCTAGAAATGTTTTATCTTGTTTTGAAGTCCTTCATAAGAACTCTACTCTCATCCCTTCTTGTGAGGTTTGAAGATTAAAAAATTAAAATAACCAAACTGCATATATATAAGCGAAAAAACTTACCAAGACAATTGAAAATACAGTATTTATTTGTCCAATGTTGCCTTGCCTACCACTTCTTGAGCAAACTTAAATCTGTCTTTTTCTGAATTTAAAATTCATAGAGTCGTTATAAATGAATAGAACAAAGTGATGAGCTGCGTTTAACTTGTGTTTACCAATTACCATATTAACTTAAGCAACTTTTTCAAAGTACAAGACACTAATTAACTAAACCCAAAAGCAACTTTTTCAAAGTACAAGACACCAATTAACTAAACCCAAAAATACAATAAAATGAGAGAGAGAGAGAGAGGAAAGTGATGGAGTTACAAGAGCTAGAAAGCCCAACATAAAGGACCTTTGCCCAACGCGGATGATAGGAGAGTCCTTTGCTATCGGCCATTGAAGCTGATTCACCATGCAAATGCACGTCACCAAAGCTCGGTCCATTGATTCCATGACGAGATTAATCACAAATTCCCCAAGCCTGAAGAATCTGGCCATCCGTTCTTCGTCGTTGTCCATCAAGATCAGCACATAGCTTTTGCACTTGAAAACTTTTGTGAGGTTTCCATGGGAGCTCCTTTGCGTTGAACTGCTGCTCGTTGACATTGAGCTCCCTAGCTAAATGAAATTGATAAAAAGAAAAAGAAAGGGCGAGGCTAAAAAGGAAAAATCATATTAATTTGAGAAGAAAAAGAGGAAAACCTTAAATGGCAGAGTGATGCGAAAGTTGGTTGGCTTAATTTGGACGTCTTCTGTGTTACCATATGAGGATTTCGAATTTGGCTGAGGAGAAGCAATGCATGGTTGCAAAATCTGACACATACTGCCACGTTGCATGGACACCACAGAACTTGTGCTAGGTGAATATAACCCTGTGGTATTAATTAATTCAATTCCCAAAATTTCTAGGTAAAACCACAAGGGTATGGTGTCGTTACCTATATTAATATGTATATATATCAGACCAAAAAAATAATATGTATATATATAGGTGTTGAGGCCCAAAAATTCAGGGTTGGGCCCAAATAAATTCTCGGCTCAACCCAATGCCTTATTAAGAAAAGACCTGATTTGGAGCATGCGAAAGTTCGTCATTCACGCTCGCACGAGTCATGACCCACGTGTCATGCCAAATAAATACGCGATCTGTCATGTAAAGAGTTGAAATAAGCACTGGCTTTACGAGCCCAAGCTAATTATCAAGTCACGCATCATATCCTTCTTCAAAGCAACAAAATTCAAGCACGCCAAGCGACATGCAATGCCAAGTGGAAAATCATTATTATTACACATAGCCACGCTACAAGCTTAAGTAGGCCCAAGCCAGGCAAATTGCCGGGCTTACTTGAGTGGGTTGTGGTATGGATGGTAATGAGCTTTCATGAGGCCCATTGATGAGCCGAGAAATGGAAGTTTTGGGCTGCTTGGGAGCCCCAAAACTCAAGCCCATTTCTTGGGTCCAAATATGTGGGTAAACATAAAAGGGAGAAGAATTAGCCCAAATACCCTAGAAAATTAGCCCATCACTTAAGGAAATTAGCCCATGTCCTTAATGGGCTAACTCATCACTTTAGCAAGGCCCAAGTAAGCCAAGAAAAATATCTATAGTCTTTAGCGCTTAGCTGGAAACATGAACCACGATGAAAAGCCAAAATGTCTATGTCTGTATGCTACTGGGAGGCTCCAACACATGGGCAAAAACAAACCTCAAGGCAAATCCTTCAAGAAACCAGAGGATATTGATGCGCGCAGGAGAAACGGCAGCCTTTAGACCAGCTAAAGTTATCTATTTCCTTCCTTTAACAGACATTGCCATGAAATAGGGGAGGAAAGGAGGAGAGATGATAGCCAAAAATAAGAAATCACGACTGAAATAGCTAAAGTCTAGAGCTCCCAAAACCCTGCTTTTGTGCGATTAAGCAGAGAGAATTTCACCAAATAGGATAAGTCAAAGGAAGAGAAGAGAAATGAGAGGAAATACTTGGCCAAATTGGATAGAAACCATTAGGGTTTCTTGGGAAGAATGAGCTTCTAAATGCCTATAAAATGGAGCTTCCTCTACCCAACAAAAATCATCATTCAGAGTGCGACCAAACTTCGTCAAGCAACTGGAAATTCACTCGATCCACATCCAGACAGCAAGCTTCCTCTCTTGCTTCCAAAACCCAACAATTTCGTGCTATGTTCATCCTTCTCCCCCTATTTTTCCCTCCTAGCAGACTATTCTGTTACTTGATAGAGTTTACGTTAAGCTGCCGGAAACTACTCAACACACCCATTATTTCTCTCATCTCTCTCCCACTTCAACAAACCCTCTTAAAATCCCTTCCTCATTTCTTTAGGACCCTTGTTTTTCATAAAAACTCACAGCTCTCTCTCTGTTTATGCTAAACTCATAATGGTTGCTCTCATGCCACAAGCTTCTCATGTCAAGCTAACAATTCATCTGTAAGTACTAAGAATCTATCTGTAAGCAGCCATTATTTTTGTCGGTGAAGTAACCAAGGTGTTTCCTAAGGCCCTACTGTCCTTTCGAAGCATCCTTGGGGCTTGATTTCTGAACTCAGACTCAAGGGGTAATTTCACCTGTTTCTCTTTTCAGCAGGCCAAGCCCATTCGTCAGGCTGCTGGAATAAAAAAACCCCCACAATAGGTATGTAAGAGCATTCACAATAAGCTCCCTAAACCACCTCCTTAGACAAATTTTAAGGAGGAATTGTAAAAATGCAACTCCAACCATGCTCCCTATCCATCTCTTAAAATAGGGAGTCCTCTAGGAGCTCCAAAATCTGAGGAGAGAGAAAAGACTCCTAATGGCTCCCTATAATTTAATGTTGTTTTATTTAATGAGTATTTCAAACCTTTATTTAATGCTAACTATTTTTTATTTTATTTTTTTAATAAAGATGGACCAATCAAAAAAGAGTTATAGCATTTATGACTCTCCAAATTATGGAGTATGGTTGGAGTTCAAATTTTTTAGAGAGCTCATAAAATAGCTTTTTATATTTTTAGCTAAATTTTAACTAAGAAATAGAGAGCATTATTGTGGATGCTCTAAACATGTGTATGTGCAAGCGAGCACGTCGGTTGCGATACTTCTCTCTATAAATATGCTCATATCAGATACGTTGGTTCCCAACACCGCCAACCTTTTGCCTACTTTTTTCATTTGACATGTGTGCAATTTTTTTCCAGTAAATTTAGGTTTTAGCCATAAAAAAAAATTTCACTTTTGGAAAAAGCCAAAGCTTTTTCAAAAAAGACAGGAAAACCTCTCAACTTTCAAATTAAAGACATGCAAATGTAAAGGATTCCTTAGGAAATCCAAAAATAAATTAGGGCAATTTTATCCATTTTGGCTTCTTTTAAAAAAATTCTCTCTTCTTTTGCTTTTTCCAAAGTCTCCATTTTTTCCCCTACTTGAAATTTCATTAAAACTTTTGGGAGACTTTGGAAAAGACCAAAGGAGAGAGAAAATTTTTAAAAGAAGCCAAAATGATCAAGATTGCCCTTATTTATTTTTGGATTTCCTAATGAATCTTTTATATTTGCATGTCTTTGATTTGAAAGTTAAGAGGTTTTTCTGTCTTTTTTGAAAAAGCTTTGACGAATTTTTTTTTTTGTGGCTAAAGGAGAGAGAATTTTTAAAAGAAGCCAAAATGGACAAAATTGCCCTTATTTATTTTTGAATTTTCTAAGGAATCCTTTACATTTGTATGTCTTTAATTTGAAAGTTGAGAGGTTTTGTCCTTGGTTAATGCAAACATTAAGAATTGAAATTTTGATTAGATTAGATTTTAAAAAAAATTCTCAAATCAAGGAGTCTTGCATGTTATATTGTAACTTGTAATTAAAACTATAATCTATATATATAAAACAAAAGGCAAAAAATGGTGAAACATTCAAAATACCAAAAAATGCCATTGATTAATGCAAACATTAAGAATTGACATTATTAATTAAATGAGGATAATATGGTAAAGTCACACTTTTTCATATTAAAAAAAATTAAAAGAAAAAGAAAAATCAGAAAATGAATCCTATTTTTATGGAACACAACTACCCATTATCTTTTTACAAATTTATAAATAAACCCAATCTTAGACATGTATTTATAAAAAAAACCCAAGCACTATTTAAACATAGAAACACACCCAAAATTAACCCCAAAGTCAACTTTTTGGGTGTGTTTATAAATGGGTTTTGAGTGTGTGTAATGATGGGTTTTGGGTGTGTTTATATGTTTAAATAGTGCTTGGATTTTTTTATAATTTCAACCCCCATTTTGGGTGTTTTAGTGAAACTCCCTTATCTTTTTTAATTCTAAAAATAAAATAAAAATAAAAAAGAAAACCAATTGCCAAGGGGCTAGTTGTTAATAATTGATCATGTCCCATCAAGTTTCAAGTGTGGATTTGCATTTTGGTCCTTAAACTTAAACTTAATGGATTTGCATTTTGGTCCTTAAACTTAAACCTAATTTGCATTTTGATTCTTGAATTCACAAAATGCCTAATGTAGTCCCTTAACTTCACTTTTGTTACTGATATTTGTCCTTTGTTACTTTTTCTGTCCAATTTAGGGACAAAGCAGTTGTTAACATTCTTTCTAATGGGCATAAGCATATTTTTACATTCACCCTCCACTTGTTTTTTTCTTTTTTTTTTCTTTTTTTCAGTTGATCTGGTCAAGATTGAGGAGATTGAGTTGGAGGACATATGTGGTGGGGGATTGGTTGAGAGGAAATACTTGTTGGGCCTAGGTAGGGAATATGTCGTGGTGTGGGAGAGGGCAGGTGAGGTGAGAGGGAATGGTCGTTGGTGGTGGACGGTGGTCTGATGAGAAAAAATTATACAAATTTATAAATAAACCCAATACTAGACATGTATTTATAAAAAAACTCAAGCTATTTAAACATAGAAACGCACCCAAAATCAACCCCAAAGTCAACTTTTTGGGTGTGTTTATAAATGGGTTTTGAGTGTGTGTAATAATGAGTTTTGGATGTGTTTATATGTTTAAATAGTGCTTGGGTTTTTTTATAATTTCAACCCCCATTTTGGGTGTTTTAGTGAAACTCGCAAAAAATTATTGTGAAAGGTAGAGTTGGATTTTAAGATTTTGAAAAGAAAAAAGAAAACTAGTGGCTGAACTTCGATGTTTGATTGGTGTAAATAAAAAAAACTTAACATAAGGCAAATGGGTTTTGTTCTTTATTATTTGTTCTTTGTCCTCATGGTGTTGGAAATAGTGGATTTGGGTACAAAGTGGTAGTGGGTAAGCTGGATTTGAAGTGAAAATTTTACTTTTAAATCTAACAAATTTGATGACAGGATCAACATTGCTAACAAAAATAGAGTTGATGGAGTAGTCATTTTGCGAATTCGATGACCAAAATGCAAATCGAGTCTAAGTTCAAGGAAATGTTTAGTTCTTCTAATTTGATGGCTTTTTTTGTTGTTAACAATTTAATTGATTTTAATGTTTTAATGAGGGGAAAAAAAAACAAAAGAAGGAAAGTATATATCAAATAATCAATCAGATGTAAGTCCCTGACCACTTTAAATTAACAAATATATACCAATCCCAACCCCATTTATCTGGAACCAAAGGTAGATTAACTTTAACTGCATAATGCTGGAAATTAAATAAGTGAAATTCAAAGCTCAAGAGCATGGCTCAGTTGGGCCATGTAGGCAAAGAGTCGTTAGATTTGACTGACAGCTCAAATTTGACCGGAAATTCTCTCCCATCACAAATACGCCATGGTCATGGTCATGCTGATTGTTGACTGAAAACCTCAACTTTTAATGGATTAGAAAGAACGCAGAGTTATTTTGCACCTAAATTTGATTAAAAAAAAAGTTAACACATGACTAATACTGCTAACGAAAGTGAAGTTCGGAGACTACAAAGACATATAATTAATTTCGAGAAAAGTTAACGTTATAGTCATGAATCCAAATCAAGTAAATTCTCAAAAAAAAAAACAGATGAAGATAGAGTAAGGTCAATTCATCAAATTTCCACAATACTCTTTAACTAACAACAACTACACTACACCTATTTTTCTGAAAAGCAAGATTCTTCATCATAATTCTTTCCTTTAGCGTAGGCAAAATAAAAATTGAGAAGAAAAACTCAAAGTGCATTCTGCAATCTCCTCGAGTTTTTCATTTTCCTTCTAAATTTTCCAGCAAACAATTCCTAAATACGCTTTCCTTCTCGTCTTTTATTTCTTTGTTTCTTTAGTAAACTTTTAGTTAAAACAATAATACATTATGCTAGTTGACGATTATAGTATTGTAGTCAACTGACCAAACTCATATGTGCTAGTACGCAATTGTTAATTCTAATATAGTTAACATGTGCTTTTTCGCTTTACATTTACCGCGAAAGTTTCCCTTACAAAAAAATATATATAGGGGAAAATTTCCTTTAAAACCCAAATATGGTTTAAAGGTATTAATTCTGGTCTAAGATATGGTTCAGGGGTATTAATTTCTTTATGAGGCATGGTTCCAAGGTTTTAATTTGTTTTAGGCCAAACCACGTGATTTGATTAAACTTAACAAAAAAATAAATAATCCAACTGGTTCGCTAAGTGTGGATTTGGAGAGATTTCTCTTGGATTTAATCCAATTTGGTACCTACACGTGTATTAAATGCGTAATTATTATACCAATCTTTTCGTAATTAACGAAAGACCCATTTCCCCAAGGTTTTAATTTGTTTTAGGCCAAACCACGTGATTTGATTAAACTTAACAAAAAAATAAATAATCCAACTGGTTCGCTAAATGTGGATTTGGAGAGATTTCTCTTGGATTTAATCCAATTTGGTACCTACACGTGTATTAAATGCGTGCTTATTATACCAATCTTTTCGTAATTAACGAAAGACCCATTTCCACTTTGAGCTCCATTTTCGTCAAACACCTTCAAAACAAGATCGATCCCAGAAAAGCCCAGATGGAATTCTGCGGGCAGCAAGTGGTTCTGATCAGTGGGTGCTCCCAAGGAGGCATAGGCCATGCCCTGGCACGTGCATTTGCTGTAGAGGACTGTCTGGTGGTGGCTACGAGCAGGTCACTGAGCTCCATGGCTGACCTTCAGGAGGACCCAAGGTTCTTTTTACAAGAGCTGGATGTGGTTTCAGATGAGAGTGTGGATCATGTTGTGTCTAGTGTTTTGGAGAAGTACGGCCGAATTGATGTGCTTGTCAACAATGCTGGGATTCAATGTGTTGGTCCACTTGCAGAAGTCCCTCTCTCTGCTCTGCAAAACACTTTTAATACCAATGTTTGTGGTATTGAAAGGACACTCTTTACTCTCTTTCAGTATATTCTCTTTTGGTTCCATTGTTTCCAGTTTTGTCGTTAACATTAGTCTACTTGCTAATGGTGATTTCTTTTTGCTTGTCATACTGTTTGTGCTGTTTGTTGGTTTGTTGCCTGCTTTTCTATGTATAGCTACATGGGTTTTAGCTCAAATTGCTGTTGAGGGTAAAGGGGGAATTGACAAATCCAAACAAATCCACTTGTGTGGGACGAAAACTTTCCTTTGTTAACTGCTAGGCAGGTCTGTTACCCAGTGGCTTGTTTGGTCTAAAATTTGCTGCATATCATTCTCTTACGCATGTGAGCCTTTACCTATAAGATATCAGTTTTCATTTTTCTCATTCTAATTTGAGCATATGCCCAATTTGAGAAACTTGGCAAAAATAAACAAACCCTATGTCTCTCTCACACTCTCTACTGAAAACCACAGAAACTCAGCAAAAATTTGAAGGCACCACAATACACCCTAGAGGCAATTACTGATTGACCGCATCCTCAGAATTTTTTCGATCGAATAGTATTGGATTAATGAACTTATTAAAGCTTTGCAGAGGTTCTGTATAAAACAGGAATTTTGTCATTAGTTTGTCAACCTTTGTTTCCTTACTAAATGTGGCACTGGAGCTTAACTGGTCTTCTAATGCAATGAAGCACTTGAGCAGTATCTTCTACGTAGGCTTTCAGAATGATTTTATAAATTTCATTTATATTCGATCGTCTCATGCAGTGATGCCAGCACATTTTTCATTTGTCTTCCTTAGCATTTTCCTTTGGATTTGTCTTCCTTAGCATTTTCCTTTGTTTGTTCTCAAGATGATTGATTGCATATGTACTTTTTTGTGACCATGGTTTAAGGTTCCATGAGGTTGATACAAGCTGTTGTCCCTCACATGGCATCAAGGAAAAAGGGAAAGATTGTAAATCTTGGAAGTGTTACTGTTTTGGCCCCTGGACCATGGGCTGGTGCTTACACAGCATCCAAAGCTGCTCTTCAGGCACTTTCTGATTCTTTAAGGTTTGTGCATCCCCATATCGCTTGTGGTTCATATTACATACCTGTTTTATGCTCAGTTTAAACTTTGGTTCATATCTAATTACATCAAAAGAATACTCTGGTTCGTATCTACTAGTGTTCCCCCTTTCATCTCATAAAAATTGAAATCTTGGTGCTTGGATAAAACTCTTCTGAGTTATTTCAATGTCAGGAAGTGTCTAGCATGCTTGAACTCTTCTTATGAAAGGAATAAGCAGCATCAACAAAATTCTTTTTGAAAATGTTAGAAGATACGTGACAAAAGGAAATTTCCTAAATTCCTAGCCATTTGTTTTAAATGGAAGGCCAAGAAAGAACATGATTTCTTAAATGATTATTTTGTCTAAAATTTTGTTGTATCGATTTCAGCATGCAATTCAATCAAAATGATGGGTGTACAAGTTTAAGACTAGGAACAACATAGATTGTAATTAATGTTTTGTTTTTGCAAAGGAATGATCTCTGCCCCATCTAACATCTGGTTGTGGGAATGTCAGATATACTTTTCTTAAAATTCTTGCTGGATGACATGCCACTTAAATTTACTAATTCTGTACGGCTTTGTCATCTTTGATTGTTTTCTTTTCCCTTTCTATGATTACTAATTATCCGCAAAATATCCATGTTTATTAGATTGGAACTCAGGCACTTTGGGATCAATGTAATCACTGTTGTACCTGGAGCTATTAGGTCAAATCTTGGAAATTCTGCTTTAGCCGGCTACAACCAGATGCCTGAATGGAAATTATATAAACCTTTTGAAGCAGCAATCCGCGCTAGAGCAACTATGTCACAAGGAACCCATTCAACCTCTGCCGAAGAGTTTGCAAAGAGGACTGTGGCTGCCATTCTGAAGGAGAATCCACTAGCTTGGTTCTCCTATGGCCGCCATTCTACCATTTTCGCAATCTTGTATCATCTGCCACTGTTCATAAGGGATTTTGTCATGAAGAAAGCAATGAAATGTTGAGCTTCTGCATTCTTTATGGTTTTGTTTCCTAATAGTTTTGTCTCTGTGCTCAAAATACATGTATCAAGATCGCCTTATACATGAAGAAAGCACTATGTTCGTTAATAATGTAACAGGTTACAAGTGAAAAATATTTCATGTGTGATTTATGTATCTTCTTTGACCTCAATACTGCATATGAATAATGTTATATTTCGCAAAAGAACTTGGCCAATGCTAGCAAATCGGTTCATGATTGCATTTGATTATTTCACTGCCTAGTTTAAGTTGTGTTTGTGGAAAGATAATCATGGAGATTTAAATAGGATGGTATGCAAATGAGCTATATTTGATCAAATTCTTCAAATCTGTTCAGAATCTCTTTTTCTTCTACCGGTACAGATAAGATTTAAGGTCCTTCAACTTTCAACTACAAACAATTTCGAGATATGCAGTGGGTTGTAGATATGCAACATAAGAACCTGATTAAGTTGCTTTGCTACAATGGGTAGGAACCTGGGCCTGGGCCGGGTGTGCTTCTTGATCATTTCTAATACAAGCTTGGAGTAACCTTCAACTACGACGTTTGGCTATAATAATAATACAAATTTATAAATAAACCCAATTCTATATATGTATTTATAAAAAAACCCAAGCACTATTTAAACATAGAAACACACCCAAAATCAACCCCAAAGTCAACTTTTTGGGTGTGTTTATAAAATGTTTTGGGTGTTGGATTTTTTTATAATTTCAACCTCCATTTTGGGTGTTTTAGTGAAACTCCCAAAAGAGAAAATGTTGACCCCAAAAATAAGAGCCAAATTGCTGATCTCAGAAGAAACGAAAAGAAAGGCCCAAATGAATAAACAAAAATTTTGATCTCGGCACAAAATGCTTTTTCCTCAAAATTTCACATTGGTTATGCTTCCTACCTAAGTAATTCAAATTTCACATTGGTTATACTGTCTACCTAAATAATTCAAATTCACTGAGAATTATGAGGATGACCATAATACACCATTCCGGGTGGCTGAAGTGGCCGGAAACTAGGAGCTGGAGGTTGCTGAGTTAAGGGTATTGGTTGCTGCTGGGTAATTTGTACGGCCTGTTGATTCATTTGCAATGGCTGTTGAGTCAAAGGCACCATTGGACTCACCATATGAGGTGGGGGAGGTGGTGGTCCTAGAGGCAAAGGTGGAATGCTCCCATAACCATATGAGCTCATGACCCCTCCTGCTGGCTGTAAATATTGTTGGGAGGGTGGGTTTGGAAGCATGTGAAATTGACCTTGAGAGGTGGGGGCTTGATTCGGAGGTTGGGGAACCAATGCTGATTGGTATGAATGGTTTGGCGGCACAGCAGGCGGCTGTGCTGACATAAAAACATTGGCATCTGAAACTGGCATGGACATTTCAGGTTTGGACATTGAATCAGTCCCCGAACTCTTGGGCATGGATGTGAATGAATTTGAAGACGTGGATGGCTTTGTCAGACCAGCATTCTTCGCTTCTTCAGCAGCGAAAGTAGAAAGAACAGAAGTCATAATCAATTGAGAAGAACTAGAAGCAGCAAGCTTGTCTGCAACCAAAGCTGCAATGGCGGCAGCTGATTTCCTAGGTGTTTGTCCCCCTTTAGGTCATAATCAATTGAGAAGAACTAGAAGCAGCAAGCTTGTCTGCAACCAAAGCAGCAATGGCGGCAGCTGATTTCCTAGGTGTTTGTCCCCCTTTAGAATTTCCATCAGTCGGTGGACTAGTCGCACTTGATGGTTTAAATACATAATCTTCATCATTGAGTCGATTTCGCATGTTTGTGGCTTCTTCTGCCTGTGCCTGTGCTACCTGCACTTGTCAAAATATATCAGCTTAGCAGTCAGATGATCCATTGGTCAAATGTTACTATAATGAAGCTAAATAATAGTGATCCTTATATCTGTAACAACTGCAGACAAATAGAGAACTAATGACTTCAAGAGCAAGACTCGTATTCTTTACTTGACACAACACAACAAGACACACATATTAAATTATCAAGGTCCAATAAATTAGGGGGACAAAAGATAGTAGACTTGGAACTTATCACAACAATTTTATATCATCATGTCAAATGCTTTGATTTGATGTACTAGATAATTTATTTTGCCTGATCTCATAATCACACTGAAAGAATTAAAAACTAGCTTGAGATCAATGCAATACTTGCAAGTATGATATTAAGAGTGGGAATTGAATGCATCTATTAGCACAAAGTTTACTGAAAATTTGAGATGATACAATTGGACCAGACAGCATACATGTTTGTCCATGACCAACTAAACATGCTCCGACCTAGTGTAGGGTCATGCAACAACAAAGTCTTTCTCAGAACCGTAACAACAGTAACAGGAGAGCTGGTCATCATGACACACAAAAGTCCCAATGCCAAAATTCTCCTCCATAGTTGATCTACTTACAGTATATAACACTAAGTCGTCTAATATTGAAGGCAAGCCACTGTAATGGAAAGCCCATTATATGTTTATAAGAATACTGGACTTCCATTATAATGAATGGTATTGACAAAAGAACAAATGTCCTGAACTTGTACTAACCAATAGCATTAGCACTCCACAGCAAAAGTCTCGTAAGAGGCCCAGAACCAAATCTCAAGGTTTGTTAAGACAACTTTTTTATTTTTTTAGCTTTCACTTATACATGCTTTGAAAATTTCCCCAATTCAGCAACTTCTGCTGTAATGGAAATTAAAGCCATTTCTCAAGCACAGCAACAGTTTTAACAGCTACCACATCTGCCCTCAATTTTTAGCACCAACTTGCATGTATTTTGAAAAAAATTACATTGACTCATCAACTAACAGTTCACTAATAATCAAACCAACATGAAAATTAAGAAGCGTTGCAACAGCTCTGACCATGGGTAGCAATTTGGTATGTCAAAGCAGGTTAGTGCATGCCCACTTATGCGTTACCCACACTACCCTAAATATATGGACAGGACACAATGTGGAGTTTCTGTCTGACTAGTGATTGTTCAACCCAATTCACACCTGAATTTATATTCCAAGAAAATTCAAAAAACGTTTTTTGAAGACCTTCCTATTGAGAGGGACGATAACATACTAAACTCACACACACCACACGGATGCTAGGACTCGAACCCAGGACCTTTCTTGGGAGAGCAAATGCTCCAAACCACTACACTAGTGGGTCCTTTGCAGCAAAAATGTGAAGTTTTTTAAGTTCAGTTAAGGCAGAAATTGCATTCCTTCTCTACTCTGTTCTCTAGTTTATCAGTCGTCAAGCAAACCAACATTTGTAATTACAAAATTTCACAAAATCCCTTGATGTTAGGTTTAAATAACTAACTTCATCTTCTTAAGTCCTAAAGATGTAAGCTAGCTCCCAGCGACCTTTGGTTAGGGGACAACCCAGATCTGGGTTCAACTTTAGTAACTAACAAAAACGGAAGGAAATTACACCATGAGGGGAAAAATAACAGAGAAAACCAAAGATCAATAGCCACTCCCCTTCTACACTGACACTATATCATTCGGGGTGTCTCTTGCCCAAGTAAGACACTTAATCCAAAAGGATAATGATGAGAAGGTTGTATCCTGTTTTCATTTTGGTCTTCCCAGAAACTTGCACCTGTCTGTGGAAGAGGAGAGTAACTCGTTTGGTTTGGATGTTAAATGACAAAATTTTGGCACCCCTTCTTGTAACAGTTTCCGGTGGCCAAGTGGATGTTACCTTACAATTTACCAAAGAAGAGGCAATATAGCATTCTAAATCATGAAAATACAATGTGCCACATAACTATCCAACAATCTTCCAGTAAACACTATGGCATGATGATCAAAGGAAAAAATTTATAACTTTAAACAAAAGCAGGAAAAAAGCAAATACAAACAAACAAACAACAAGAAGAATTTATTGAAAGATTCAATCATTAGAGACATACCTGCATATGAGTCCGAACATTCTCCAGTTCAGATTCCTGACAAAGTTTCCAGAAAGTTAGCAGATGCGTACAACATGAAAAGCTTCTTGCTGAAGGAAGCACAACATGCTTCTTTATTTGCGTGATTTCAAACTAGAAACCTGATGAACAATTTTTTTTTATAAATGGCTTGATTCAATACCTGTTCATGCAGAGCTTCTTTTAATTGAGATACAAGCGCTACTCTACTTGCTTCAACTAATTTAAGTTTTTCAATACATTGCTTCAAAAAAATTTCTTCCTCCTCTAGTTCTTTTGATAAAGTTTTCCGCTTTGGATCCTTTGCTGAAGATAAAAGAAAATTAGGTTAAGAGGCCACAATTTTGGAAATCAGGCAAGACTTAAATGCCCTTATGCAAAAGGACGTAATTCTGAAAGAGCAAAAATGATTTCTAGTCATAACCAAAGATACTTTACCATTAGTACAGGCTATGTCAACATCTTTCTCCAACTTCCTTACACGATGAACTGCAGATTTGCATTTACTCATCTCAGCATCTTCAGTGGGATGTTCACTGATCACTGAGTGAAATGCAGATACGATCTTCTCAGCTGGACCACCAATGGAAAGTTTCTGGTTTCCAAATATTATGAAGTTAGCAATCACTCAAATAAGTAGAAATACAGGAGCAGAACATGTATTAAGTTGAACAAAAGACTTAGTTCTGCAGCGATGGTAGTCACATAGAAATAAAATGAAGCAAAATGGGAAAGGAACTATAACAGAGGCTCTTATGCTCACCGTTCTGATAGAGCGTGAATCTCTTTTTACAATTCTGACTGAACGTGAGCGCTTCTTGCCGTTGAATTCCAAGGGTGGAGGCACTTCTTCCCCAAGCATTAGTTCTTTGAGGCTCCGGGCACGAGACCCAAATACTCGCCTCTCTTCCCATATTCCAACCTAAAAAATTTGTAAGAGATGGCAAACCAAGTTGAGCCATTTTGTACATTGTAGAAGGAATTAATAAACCAGTCGATCAAAAATTCTTACAGTTAGACTGAAGCACATGATTAAAATATAAGTAGAGTCAGCTAGCATTCTTTGGACCAGGTAAAGAGGGAGAGAAGAATATTTATGTTAAAAGTTCAAACAGATATATGTTAAATACCCAAAACCTATTACTTGTCCGCCTACTTATGGTTAAAAAAAGGAAGATGTTATTGGCACTCCTCACTAATGAAAAAAATAAGGGAGGGAGCTGTGCAGGATGACTATTTTGGAGTGCTAATAACAATTTCCTTGAAAAATATTCAAGATTGAAATTAAAAAATTGTGACAGCAATACCTAACTCTAAATTTGTCATTAGTATAACACCGCATTTTCAATTAGTGGCTATAGGTTCATGCTATCAGTTGCTGGATTTGCTAACTGAAACAAAATAAATGGAGGAACTTACTAATCTAGAGACAACAGTCTTTCCATGATCATCGCCTTCCTCAATAACAACTTTGAGCGCAGCTGGAAGAACCTTCCAAAACTCAGAAACAAACTCATTTCCTTTACGCTTACTGTTCTGTAGGATGTCATTTGCAAGATACAAGAGCGGAACTTTCTGAGCCATCTGTGCATTATGGAATTGTTTATCCCATGTTGCAACAACCAGTTCTGCTTTGCTTCGGTGAAATATACACCAATGTGACAAAGCTTATTATAAAGTCAAGGAAACAGGGTTTTACCATATACATTAAACAATAATGCTTCAGAATGCATTCAAGTTAACAAGTAGTAGACTCCTGCACCTTTTTTTAACTTTACACTCAACCTTCAATGAAATTTTTTATAAAAAAAATGTTTAAAAATTGAAACCAATAAATAAATAAATGAGCAATAGGCCAAAAGGTTATTCAAATTGGGCTTCAATCATACATATCTTGTGCATGCACTGTCATCTAGCCAACATTTGAAAACATTCCAAACCAGCTTGATATGCAGATTGATGGTACTCATAGAATTAAATGAATGGTATATGCACCTACTCCTCCAAGGAGCAAACCATCACTTAGTTCCCAGTTAGGGTTCATCAACCATTCAATAGACTTCTTCCACAATTATGGAAAGTTAAATTCTATTGTTTTCCCCTATTTTTTAAAGCAAAATTTAATCATGAATTCATAAGTACCATATTAGCTAACGAACTTTCGTTAAGAAAGAAAAGGGTACTCTTTACAACATTGAAAATGCTGAACTTGACAAAGGAAGCAAAATGGTAAAAACAGTCAAATCAAGCCATCTCCTTCAACCAATCGACAGCACACAAGCAATTAAAGTTTGGAATTTACCTTTATTGGTTTCTATAGGAGCAACTCAAAGTTTAAAATCAGCTAACCTTTCCATGTCCCGTTTTAGCAAACTACGTCAAAAGAGAGATAATTCGAATTTTATCCCCATCAAGTAAAGCATAATCCAAACAGAAAACCAGACCATGAAAGCCAAATTACCAATTCCACAACATGTGACCACTGTTCATCGATTAGAGCAAAAATCAAGTGTCATTCAGAGAAATTTAGATACAACCTTATAAATCCATTTTCCTTACAGCAGAGATGTAGCTACCATCTGGGCCCATACCCGCTACCTAGTCCCAATTACACAAGCACCCAAGAATGTAACCAAAGATTAAAAGGTATAAAGAACTTTCCAATTTATTGACAGAAAAGGATACTTTCAATGCATTGCTGGGTGCTGTTGAGCTTCGAGAGCTTGTCTGCAAGTATCTGCTCACTGAATACACTATTCATATCCTCCCTCAAGAATGCCTTCTCACCACCCACCCCACCAGAAAAATATATACAACAAGATACCCTAAAGCACTGTTCTTTACCAGGGCTAAAACAAGAAAAACAAAAAAGAAACTTCAAAATTCAAAAAAGCAAAAACCCTTTGCAGGACTTCAAATAAAACCTCGTAAACTTTTGAACTTGAACCGCAAAATAAAGAACGAAGCAGCTCCAATTAGCGGAAGGCAGCAACAAGATTGGAGCAAATGTAAAGAAATGGAGAATTAGACTTCAGAAAGTACTTGGACCAGCAATACGACGACGTTGAGCAAATTAAAGAATATGATGATTGCTTGGAGAGAGAGAGTCTGTATGTGAGATTCAAGTGCGATTGATGAAAGAGAAGAATTGTTGAATCTGCCAAACCCTAGAAACGGTTTTCTATTCTCTGTTGCAGGGAAGTGGCAAAGAGAAACGCTTCTAACATCGAGAGAGAGTTGCAGATAAAAAAAAAGAGGTTTTTTCAGTTTTGGGGGGCCATTGGCTCAAACAGTTTTGAGGGAGTAACTCAATGTTTTTTTTTTTTTTTTCTGAGTCTAAAACCCAGCGCGAACTAAAACGGATCTGCAGATTTACCCCAATTTTATTTTGTTTCTTTTTATACAATTGTTTTCACAATACAATATAGTTTTTTTTTTATTGAGATGATTTTCCAACTCATCTTTCGTCCACTTGCACTCTCTTTTATAATTAAGAATTTGGCTCTCATTGGATCCAAAACAAACATTTAGCACATCATTTAGTCTAAACACCCTCATAAACTAAAATCATATTTTTTATTTTTATTTTTTAAAAAGTCTAAACTACTCTCTAATCTATGAGGAGAGGACTTGAACTTCGGTACAAGGAGGTGGATTCATTGCTCTAGCCAATTGACCTAAAACGTCTAATAAGCTAAATAAATAGTTATTTCTCTTTCATATATGGTCCATGTTTTTTCTCATTAATCATATACGAATACGGAATGCTCCATTAAGGATTGGGAAATTTACATAAATGCCACCTGAACTTTTAGATTTGTGCGCTAATACCACATAAACTTGTAATTTTTATTTTTAACCACTAGAACTTTGTAGAGTGTTGCAATCCCCCATCTATGTCTAACTCTGTTAAAGCTTCCGTTAAATTTAAAGGCATTTTTTGTTAATTCACTCTAACTAAAAATAATTATAAAAATAAAAAATTTAACCTGATTACACAGCAGCTTCCGGAAAAAAAAAAAAAAAAAAACCTAATTACACTCATCGACGCAACCATTAATGAGCAGGCTATGGGCCTATGCACCTACATTAAAATTAAAACTTAAAATTAAATCTAATATAAATGGTCTATATCACAGGTGGTCTAAATGATGGATGAGTTTCTGATTTTTCCTAATTACACTCATCGACGCAACCATTAATGAGCAGGCTATGGGCCTATGCACCTACATTAAAATTAAAACTTAAAATTAAATCTAATATAAATGGTCCATATCACAGGTGGTCTAAATGATGGATGAGTTTCTGATTTTTTTTCTAAAGTTTGTATGTTGTGCTCAGCTCTCATTCCAAAGAGTTTATCCTGCAACCCTAATTACCCTAGGAAGCAACATCCCTAAACCCATTTTCCAAAATTCAAAATCCAGATTCATCAATATAATTTAGGCTCCATCAGTTTAAAGTAAAGTGAAATTGGAACTCTACTCCAATAGAAAACGAAGATACAAATGGATCCACAAGCAAATAAATAAGGCTGAGTCTATAAGGGTTCTAATACTAATATAGAAAAACACTAGGTCTCAGGCCCTCTCAACCATCAACAAGATTTCATAATAACAAAAATCCATTAAACATGCAATTACAAGACACTTCCCTACATCTAACATACTGACTGACTGAAAAGAAAATCTGAACAGCAGCCATGGATGGACTGTGGCGATGCTCCTGCTACTTGGCATTTTTGCCCTGTGCTGCAAGTTTTTCAGCCACTTGTTCTTCCGACAAAGGTAAGTAATAGATTCGAGGAGTTGACTTGGTTTTTCGAAAGAGATCGTCCAAAGTGACAATTGGTGTATCAAGTTTCTCCAGTAGAGGAGGTGGGGGAGGCAAAGGAAGCCGTTCTCTTGCTGAGGAAGGGGCAGTCAAAGGTGGTGGAGGTGGAAGAGAAGGCGGTGGTGGCAGCTGCTGCTGCTGCTGCCTAGGTTGACGGGGTGAAGGCTGTGGCTGTGAGGTGGATGGGGCAACAGGAACAGCAGGACCGCTGCTGATGGGTGTAGCAGGAGTCTGAGGAATCTGAACCCGTGTTTGCACTTCCTGGGGATCAACAAACTCGGCCACTAAAAGACGCCCACCGTTGGGAGGCCACTGTAGGTTATACACAGCATTCCGTGTCTCCAAGGCTTCTTCCGCTGATGAATACTGCATAAACACAGTAATTTCATGAGGAAGGGATGAGTTTCATTCTGAGAGAGAGAGAGAGAGAGAGAGAGAGAGAGAGAGAGAGAGAGAG
>NW_007362551.1:0-25727 GCF_000346735.1 Prunus mume
TGGCTTATGTGCGTGATTTTTAAATATACCTAAGTTGATTTCTTTACATATTATTCTTATTGTGTACACTAGCAGACCCATGAATTTCTTAAGGGAGGTGCAATTTTGAAAGGCTAAAAGCTTTATATATAAAAATTGACAATCAAATATCCTTATAATTTAAACAATACCAATATCATTCATAAGTCAGAGAAAAAGAATAGCATTACAAATAAACTACAATTGTTGTAGAAGAAAAAGTGAGCCTTGTTATTAAAAGCCCTAGATTTAAAAGCCCTTGTTAAAGCCTTTTGTCTTTTTATATGCAGGCCCTAGATAGAAATAGGTTAATGCCCACGAAATGGGCTTTTCGTCGAACACCTAGACTGCATCTTCTAGGCTAAGCAAATGTGCAATATACAGCACCTACAATGACTTTTCTCGTGATGGGAGATGCAGTTGCACCTCATTGCGCCTTAATAGGTCCATCATTGACTGTGTATGTAGTAACTATAATCTGAATGCCTCTAAATTCTAAGTACATACGTGACTGTACTGTTTCATGCCAAATCTAATATTGCTTGCATGCATCACTGTATTTAACAGTAATATTCTTATGGGTTGCTGTTGTACCACTAATAATTGATATGGAAGATCATAATTAAAAGACTCCAACGTTAATTGCAGGGGACCAAAAGAAGGGCCAAGCGAATCTCATCTAATCCCTTCTGAATGCTACGTGAGTGGACTGCGGAGGGCCTATGTTCAAATCTCTATCAGCAGTTGTCATCTGTGTTTTATCATAATTTGAAATCCAAAAAGAAAAAGAAGAAGAAGTTAAGTATGATAATTGTAAGGTAGGGCCCATCATGCATAGGACATGAATGATGGGGTTGCTTTTTCTTGACTAGAGATTTGATTGATGGGATGGGACGGGAGAAGGTAGGCAGAACTAGAGAAGAGAATGACGAAATAGATGGTGGTTTCAAATCAAGTATACATTACATATAATAATAATTACAAAAGCTAGCATGGAAATTAAACAGCGATATGTTGGAAAGTGTTCACCCGGTTTTGATTTAATCATGTGATTATAGGATAAAGTTTCCTATTAACTTAAAAACCATTTGTGATTAACAAATCAACTTCTTTTTTTGTATGAGCATGCCACTGCTAGCGGTTAAAACCTTAGCAGACTTCTAAAAAATAATTAACCTGAGCCCCAAATTACTGATTCTAAACAAGCAATTGTGAATTTAGGTGAGGAATATCTTCCAAGTAAGTTCTTTTTCTTGCCTCGGACTAGTGAGGACTTCACAACTTATTCACAATACAAAATTGGTAGTTCTGTTCAGAATAAATAAAAAGAGAGCAAAAGTTGTTTAAGCAGAATTGCCTATTACAAAACTTAAAAGAGAAATGTCAAGTCCAAAAAAGACAACAGAACGTTGGACTTCGATTTCTGCTTAGGTTGCTGCCTTTGAACTGGGCTGGATTGAATGTGTTTATGCTGGATTGAGCGTCACCACCTTCAACTAATAAGTTTCAGCTAGAAATCGATAACAAAGTCTAAAGTTAGCAGAGCTTTAATCTGCTTCAAGTCCTAGAAGTCTTGCTGATGGAAGCAACATCATGTTTATTTTTCAACAAGAAAACCCAAGTGAGTCAGGTACAATCATCAATAAATGTGATGAATCGACGAAATCCGTTTGAAGTAATGCGAGTTGGACCCCACACATCAGAATGCATTAAATTAAAAGGCTTTCCAACTTTACTGTCAATCAAAGGAAACACAGTGTGATGGGTTTTGGCCAAAATACATGTCTCACACTTAAAACTGGACTCATCACAAGAGCAAAATAAAGATGGAAACGTACGCTTAAGGTAGCCAAATGATGGGTGTCCCAATTTATGACAAGATCACGAACTAGTGCAGAAGGCAATGTCAAATAATATAACCCCATTATTCGTTTAATATGCCCAATAGTCTTGTGAGTCTTGAGATCCTGAAAAGAGTAATGAATATGATAAAAAGTAGTAGAAGCATTAAGTGTATGAAGTAATCGATCAACAGAGAACAAATTAAAATAGATAGTGGGAACCAGTAAATACGAGACAAGGACAGAGTAGGAGTGAGAGAGATTGTGCCATTGCCAGTAATTGGAGAAGGCAAGCCATTAACACTAGTTATGTATGGGTCACGGGTGTTACTAGGCAACTTATCAAAAAATTTAGCATCATAAGTCATATGATTAGAGGCACCACTGTCAATTATCTCTGTATTTGAATGTGCAATGCAAAAGCTTCTAAATAAACTAGACTGAGTTTAGTTTCAAAACAAGAAATCATAGAAACTAATTGAAGTTTGACAGAATTAGGCATTCACGCCAATATAAAGAAGGTACCATAGAGAAAATATTTCAACGAAACCAAAACTAAATTCATAGTAAATATTTCAAATTAACTCAATAAGTGACAATAAAATGTTCTAATGACATTGGAGTAATTTTATAGCAATTATAATATTAAAGTTGTAGATATAACATGATGCCGTAAGGCTAACGGCTGAAGGGAACCAGAAGCAAAATAAATCAGTTTTTTTATTCCATACCTGATGGGATATTTATGCCAGTTTTGATCCGTAAAGAATTTAACGGTCCATAACATTACACCAAATTTGAACGTAATAGCGTTTTGTGCAACTTTCATCATCTATAATAATAATAATAATAATAATAAATAGAACATTTCTCAAAATATGCTGCACCTTTTTTTCCCCAATTATTTCCCGTGGCAATTTGACGTATAATAATAATACCACATAAATTAGTCTCTAGGTTTATTTATTCATTTATTTTTCCTCCAAACACTAACAGCAATTTCCCAAACGTTAGCAACAAATTATAGAAATATAAATGTACCAACAATACTTAAAGCAACTGGAATTGTATAGACAACATGAAAGCTTTAAACTGCATCTATCCATAACAAATTGTAATTTTCAATTTGAATATCCAATACAAATACAAAAGTTTCAGTACAAAAGTTATAAGGTATTAAAGCAATAGCAGTATGGGAAGAAAACAACTTTAACATACAAATGCTTTAGATTGTTATAAAAAAAATATATAGTTTTCCTTTTCCGTAAAGCCAAATACAAAACCTTTATATTATAATATCATATAAACAAATTAGAAAGCTTTTAAGGTACAATAAAATTGAAGAAAACAAAATAATAGGTAAGTAAAAGCAAAATAAATAATAAGTAAGAAGGTGAGTTTGGTACGATGAAGCACGTCAAAGACGTTGTCCTAAAGTCTCTATAGCCTCCCTATGTATAGGTACTGACGGTCTACAAGACTCAAAGATACGACCCCTTGTACACAAACTCAAGATCTGCTATGAGTACGTTCATAGACGAATATAGGTATCCATGTTACAGAACCATTGCCAAAATGATAATATAAAGTAGAGAATATTATAAAAGTAGAAAATGAGAGAATTAGTTTGTGGTGGTGATTGTGGTATGTGATATTCTGATGGTGTATTGTGGTTGTTTTAAATGTGAAGGAGGAGTGGCCTTTTATAGGCATCCAAGAACATGAAACCTTCACCAACTAGAAAATTAAGACATTCAATATAAAAATAAAACCTGAATATTAAATACTTATAACCCCCACAATAAATAAAAACTGTTAAATTTTTAAAACCTTTTTTAAAATTCCAACATTAACAACTTGAACAAGGCTGCTTTTGTTTTCTCAAGTGCTAAACGTGGACTATGGTCCTTTTCATGGCTTAAAAATTCATAGGAAACCACGCTTCAATTGTTGTTAACTATTTATTTTTTAAATTAACTCCCAAAAATTGATTGGAATTAGCATCAAATCTGTTTCTCATTCATGGCCGTATGTCTTATTGGTCCATCATACATTTGGGCTTCTCCTTTTTCTTTTCAGGGCATCATACATTTGAGTTTTGAACTTAAAATTTCTTCCCCGTCATTAAGAAACACTATTGACTGAGAGGTACTGCGTACCATTTTTATTTCTTAAGAACTAAATTATAAACTTTAAAGATTACAAAGAAGGAAACATCCAAACTTAGAATATATGCATATACACACCAAAAGAGGTAAAATGGATTTAGGGCTTTTTTTTTTTCTGACATTATTCGTCCCTTATGTTACACCTCACACATTAATTTGGTCATGCCGTCAAGTTCCGTCAAAATTTTCCGTTAGATTGCTGACGGGGACGCCACATGGATTAAAAAATATTTTAAACATTTTGGGTTTTATCACAAATGGTCCCTAAGGTTTGCAAAATTAGCACCTTTGGTCCTTTATGTTTTTTTTCCTAACATTATTGGTCCTTTATATTTTTTTAAAATAGTTTAACATTAAAATCTTTTAGAAAAAATTTAATTAAAAAAAAGAGAAAATTTTCAAAATATAATTTGTTTCTTTTATTCAAATCCACTAGGCATGTTATTATTGGACATGTAGGCATGTCACGTCAAATCCGTTAGGTTCTATTGAAATGTACGTTAAATTGATAAAAATTCAACAAAACCTAACGGATTTGACGCGACATGTATGTGGAGCCTACATGTCCAATAATAACATGCCAAGTGGATTTGAATATATATAAAAAAATTATGTTTTGAAATTTTTCACTTTTTAATTTTTTTTTAATAAATATTTTAAATGTTAAACTATTTTCTAAAGGGTTTAGGGTTTTTCAACAAAATCTAACGGATTTGATGCCACATGTATGTGGAGCTTACATGTCCATTAATAACATGCCAAGTGGATTTGAATAAAAAAATGTATGTTTTGAAATTATTTTCTCTTTTAAAAAAAATTTAAAATGTTAAACTATTTTTTTTATAAAACATTTCTTCATTTAGATCCACTTGACATTTTCTCATTCGCTATGTATGCACCACATATGTGTCATGTCAGCAATTTAACAAAAAAAATTTAACAAAATCTCACGGCGGAATCAAATTGATGTGTGGGTGTAACATAAGGACCAAAATGTCATAAAAAAAAAATATAAAGGTCCAAAGGTGATAATTTCGCAAACCTCAAATACCATTTGTGATAAAATTCAAAATATTTAAAATATTGTTTAATCCACATGACATCCACGTCAGCAATCTAACTAAAAATTTTGACGGAGCGTGACGGCCGGACCAAATTGATGTGTGATGTGTAACGTAAGGGACCAATATTGTCAAATAAAACTATAAAGGACCAATGGTAATAATTTGACAAACCTTAAGGCCCATTTGTGATACAAAGTCTTAAGTAAATAATACTAGAAGGGGCCGTACGTATATATATGCTAATATGATATGCATGTGCAGAAGGTTACTGTAGATTGAACTTAGAAGTGCGAGGGAGAAATTGACAAAGTGAAGTTTCATCTAATATTATGTATATGTAGGGCCAGTTTGGCATTGTTGTGCTGTGAAAATAATTGCTATCAGATTTGCTGTGAGAGAAATCAGCTGTGAGAGAAAGCAGTTTGGCGTTTGGTAAATTTTTTGTTAAAAATATTGTTGGTACGGATCCCCTAATTAAAAAATGATTGCCGCATAATCATTAAACTTAGCACCTCTTTGAAATTGATTCCTGCATAATCAGAAAATGAAAGCACCTTATTAGCTACTTTCTTTTATAGCTTTCTCTCACAACAATTTTTAATAATAAGTGATTTTCTCATAGTTTACCAAACTGGTTGGGTTTCCCAATTTTTTTTAAAAATCAGTTATCACCCCAAATAAGCAATACCAAATGGGCACATAATATTATGTATAATATGTTTTTCTCCTTTAATAATAATTATATTCTCTCCTTACCCAGAGAAGAAAAACTCTTCTCTTTCTCGGTTCTCTCCTCTATCCATCTTCTTTTCAAATTTGGAAGCACGAAGAACCTCAAATATTCAGAGATATTAATCTAAGTTCTCTTCTAACCCCTTTCATTCATTTTAAATATATATATCATCACTTTTTGATCAAAGTAAGCAAAACACCCAACTCCCGTTGCAGCCAAAAAAGAACCGAACTCCATGCCACCACACCAAGAAGGTTTATGAAGCATCAAATTATAGAAATTTCTAGTAATTGAGAAACCAAAAGAATTCTTAAAATTGATCCAAAGCTAATAGTTAACAGTTTGTTGGCTTAATGACAGAGATAGTGGAGAAATACTCAAAATAGTTTGTTGGATGAAGGACAGGCAGTGGGGTAGGCTAAAGTTTGAGTTTCTACTCCAAAATTAATTGACAATAAACGAAGTAGCCTAACTCTTTATAAACCCATGTAAGGTCCCTTAAATTTTCGATATGGGACAAATACTGAACATTTTTAACATAACTATCATTCAAAATGGTTTCATCTAACAGCTAATCAAGTGGGTTATAGTTTGTGTCAAAAAGTTTCTTAATTCTGACCATATATACAAGTTTATTTTGGCTTATGTGCGTGATTTTTAAATATACCTAAGTTGATTTCTTTACATATTATTCTTATTGTGTACACTAGCAGACCCATGAATTTCTTAAGGGAGGTGCAATTTTGAAAGGCTAAAAGCTTTATATATAAAAATTGACAATCAAATATCCTTATAATTTAGACAATACCAATATCATTCATAAGTCAGAGAAAAAGAATAGCATTACAAATAAACTACAATTGTTGTAGAAGAAAAAGTGAGCCTTGTTATTAAAAGCCCTAGATTTAAAAGCCCTTGTTAAAGCCTTTTGTCTTTTTATATGCAGGCCCTAGATAGAAATAGGTTAATGCCCACGAAATGGGCTTTTCGTCGAACACCTAGACTGCATCTTCTAGGCTAAGCAAATGTGCAATATACAGCACCTACAATGACTTTTCTCGTGATGGGAGATGCAGTTGCACCTCATTGCGCCTTAATAGGTCCATCATTGACTGTGTATGTAGTAACTATAATCTGAATGCCTCTAAATTCTAAGTACATACGTGACTGTACTGTTTCATGCCAAATCTAATATTGCTTGCATGCATCACTGTATTTAACAGTAATATTCTTATGGGTTGCTGTTGTACCACTAATAATTGATATGGAAGATCATAATTAAAAGACTCCAACGTTAATTGCAGGGGACCAAAAGAAGGGCCAAGCGAATCTCATCTAATCCCTTCTGAATGCTACGTGAGTGGACTGCGGAGGGCCTATGTTCAAATCTCTATCAGCAGTTGTCATCTGTGTTTTATCATAATTTGAAATCCAAAAAGAAAAAGAAGAAGAAGTTAAGTATGATAATTGTAAGGTAGGGCCCATCATGCATAGGACATGAATGATGGGGTTGCTTTTTCTTGACTAGAGATTTGATTGATGGGATGGGACGGGAGAAGGTAGGCAGAACTAGAGAAGAGAATGACGAAATAGATGGTGGTTTCAAATCAAGTATACATTACATATAATAATAATTACAAAAGCTAGCATGGAAATTAAACAGCGATATGTTGGAAAGTGTTCACCCGGTTTTGATTTAATCATGTGATTATAGGATAAAGTTTCCTATTAACTTAAAAACCATTTGTGATTAACAAATCAACTTCTTTTTTTGTATGAGCATGCCACTGCTAGCGGTTAAAACCTTAGCAGACTTCTAAAAAATAATTAACCTGAGCCCCAAATTACTGATTCTAAACAAGCAATTGTGAATTTAGGTGAGGAATATCTTCCAAGTAAGTTCTTTTTCTTGCCTCGGACTAGTGAGGACTTCACAACTTATTCACAATACAAAATTGGTAGTTCTGTTCAGAATAAATAAAAAGAGAGCAAAAGTTGTTTAAGCAGAATTGCCTATTACAAAACTTAAAAGAGAAATGTCAAGTCCAAAAAAGACAACAGAACGTTGGACTTCGATTTCTGCTTAGGTTGCTGCCTTTGAACTGGGCTGGATTGAATGTGTTTATGCTGGATTGAGCGTCACCACCTTCAACTAATAAGTTTCAGCTAGAAATCGATAACAAAGTCTAAAGTTAGCAGAGCTTTAATCTGCTTCAAGTCCTAGAAGTCTTGCTGATGGAAGCAACATCATGTTTATTTTTCAACAAGAAAACCCAAGTGAGTCAGGTACAATCATCAATAAATGTGATGAATCGACGAAATCCGTTTGAAGTAATGCGAGTTGGACCCCACACATCAGAATGCATTAAATTAAAAGGCTTTCCAACTTTACTGTCAATCAAAGGAAACACAGTGTGATGGGTTTTGGCCAAAATACATGTCTCACACTTAAAACTGGACTCATCACAAGAGCAAAATAAAGATGGAAACGTACGCTTAAGGTAGCCAAATGATGGGTGTCCCAATTTATGACAAGATCACGAACTAGTGCAGAAGGCAATGTCAAATAATATAACCCCATTATTCGTTTAATATGCCCAATAGTCTTGTGAGTCTTGAGATCCTGAAAAGAGTAATGAATATGATAAAAAGTAGTAGAAGCATTAAGTGTATGAAGTAATCGATCAACAGAGAACAAATTAAAATAGATAGTGGGAACCAGTAAATACGAGACAAGGACAGAGTAGGAGTGAGAGAGATTGTGCCATTGCCAGTAATTGGAGAAGGCAAGCCATTAACACTAGTTATGTATGGGTCACGGGTGTTACTAGGCAACTTATCAAAAAATTTAGCATCATAAGTCATATGATTAGAGGCACCACTGTCAATTATCCAAGTATTGGAGCCAGTACTTGGAGTAGAGTCAGAAACACACAAATTTGTAGAAACAGCAACAACAATAACAACAATGGAGTTATCACCCATCATTGTAGCAAAAACTCAACAGATCATGGCAGAGTACACAACAAAACATAGCAGAGGCACAAATAAGACAGATACACAAAGACAGACATGAACACAGTAGAGGCATGAACACGGCAGAGTACACATCGTAAAACAGCAGAAACACAAATACGACAGATGCATGAAAACAGGAATGGCACAAACACAGTAGAGGAACAGACACTACAACACAATACACAAACCCAAGAGGGCACACACTGCATAGGTAGAGAAAAATATGGGGCTAGAATGTGGGCACAACACAAAGGTCACCAGAAAGTCGGCTCTGATGCCAAGTTAAACAATATGGGGTAGAATATTTTTTGATATATTTTCATTCTCCAAAGGCAGGTATTTATAATACACTTGTGTAAACCTTAGTACGGTTATACAAGCAAACAAATAAACTCCTAATTACACAAGATTTGTACAAAAGAGAAATAAATAAAATCCTAAAAGAATAGAAAATAAATCTCCTAATAGAATTAGGATCTTGCCAATAGCCTGCACATTAGCTGCATCCTTCCTGTTGTTATTCCACATAAACTTATACCATGTGAACTCAAATTGAATTAAGTGACAATCGAAAATAGCATTTTTAAAATCCTCCATTAGAGCATTGCATTGAATGCGATCCCCACTCTTTTTGTGATACTCCATAATCTCATTAAAATCTCCACAGCAAATTCAAGGACCATAATCCACCCTACTTAATTCTTCATAAGTTCCCATGAATGATGACGCTAGGTATGATCAGGGTGACCATAAAAGCCAGTCACTCTAAGAGTCGAAGAATTTGGGAAAGTAGCTCTAACATCTATAGACTTTGACGGCTGTGCATCTTGAGTGATATTTCGATGTGGGATTGCGAGGATTGGCTGAGGAGGCACCACGTAAAACGACCTGACCCAATTTCCACTTTGGAATCCGGGTCAAAACCTGTTTAAAACTGACACCTAGTAAACGTGGGTCGTAAATGACCAAAATACCCTGATAAACAATAACACAACCCTGATGCCCTAACTCGTGGCTGCGCTTGGTAACTGTAGTCTGCCTACGTACCTTACTGAGGGATCAAGCCACACGTAGTTGTTTCCTCTGTTCCTGACCTGTAACTGGTTTGTTTTACTGTAAACCTCACTCTAGGGCTGACATTTTTGGAGTATCCGAGACTCTGTTTTACGATCCGTCAAATGTTATATGATCCTGAAATTACCTAGATCAACATACTGGAACATGATTACGATCCAACGATTCAAACCTGCTGACCCCGGGAATCATCCACTAGGCGAGATCCGTTCAGGGTTCAAACGTTATCCGAATTGATATCCGCGAATTCCTACAAGCTCGTGACAACAAGAGGATCACATTGGGACACAATGCCTCACTGCTACAGTGCCCACGCCCCGCCACACGAGCTGGCAGCGCGTGGTTGCCCGAAGCGATAACGCTTCGCCGAAAAATCTCAACATCTCGGCTCAAGACTCCTATCCTAGATAAAACACCCAATTTGGAACCACTTTTGTTCTTGGACCTACCCCAAAAAGTGGCCGGAAGTGGCCGAAACCGTGATCTCAAAACCGGTCGAACCATAGGTTTGAAATTAACCCTCTCACGCTAGAAATTCCTCAAACCCTACTCAACCATCAGCTAGAGCATGAAAAATAGCTAGAAATCCATACCTTACTCGACTGATTTGGTAGCCGGAGGAGGGAGAACGGAAGCTCGAAAGTTCTGCTAAAAACAGGCTATTTCTGGGCTAATTCCGGCGGCTCCTGACGGTTTCAACAGTGGGGTTTGACCGGAAAGGGAAGGGGGAAGCTGCCCGGTCCGTTTGAGTCCGGTCTCATGCCCCGCCGTGGCCTGTGGTGGCGGCGGTGGCCCCTCGAATTTATTTTGACTGTATCTCCTTCAATACAACTCGGATTTGGGCCCACTACGTGTCTACGAATTTATCTCGCTGCGCTCTACGCAACGGTATAACTGAAATTTTCAAATTCCTTCTTGGTCAAAAAGTCAACTTTTGACCTAATAAAAATTCTAAGGGCATTTTAGTCTTTTCTTCCAATAAATTAATAATTAAATATTAATTTTAGGTTTGGGTTATTACACCATGTGTCTTTGTGAGAAATTACTCTTAAGCTCAGTCTTTAGCTGCGATCAACATGTTGGGTTGCCGAAGGCTTGCCGCTTGCCGATGGTACTTTGTGGGACGTAATAGATCATCAAGTTTGTGGGTCCCTTGTTCCATGTTCCGTTCATTGATTGCATACTCGGATATGGCATAAACAATTGGTTTTCTTGGAAACATGTGTGTTTTGCTTGTAGATGTTTGTTGTTTGTTACCCACTGTTTATTCTATTAACAACTTGCACAAGGCTTTTGTTTTCTCAAATGCCAAAACGTGGACTATGGTCCTTTTCATGCCTTGAAAATTCGTAGGAAACCACGCTTCAATTGTTGTTAACTATTTATTTTTTAAATTAATAACTCCCAAAAATTGATTGGAATTAGCATGAAATCTGTTTCTCATTCATGCCCGTATGTCTTATTGGTCCATCATACATTTGGATCCTTTTTCTTTCTGGGGCATCAAATTATTTTTTTTTTAAACTTTACTAATGAGGTGATGAGTTTTGAACTTAATACTTCTTCCACATCATTAAGAAACACTATTAGACTGAGAGGTACTGCGTACCGTTTTTATTTCTTAAGATAGCTCCTATATGATGGCACTGCCATGCTTGGACCAACTGCTAGCCATTTCAAATTTTCTGAGATGCCATTATTGTCTTCCCTATTAAGTTCACTTTGAATTTGCAAATTAATAATATATTAATTCAATCTAACATAGGAAAAAGAAAATTAAAAGTCGAATATGTTATTTAATGACATACACCATTAAATGAAAGTGATATTGTACTTATCTTGCAGCCACTTTTTTCTCTTTCTAAATTTTGGATAAGTGGTCTTGATGTGGATCATATGTTCCCCACATGACACTAAAAATTAAGCATTACGGTCCCTTCTATATAAGATAAACATAAGGAATAATCTAAAATGGTCACTTAAAGAATAAAACTTATACTCGATATAAGGTAGGACTTCCTCCATATTCTCCAAGACATATAGATGTGTCTAGTTCAATAGGTTCTGATCAACTAAGCTCACTATGCAACCTGATAATGGCTTTGAAACTCCCATCATTTGGCTTGATGACACTCTAACTATACTAACATCAAATAAATGCTCGGTGCAAAACTCTATAGCTTTTTCAGCTATATACCTCTGAACAATGCAACCTTCGGGACAAGTACGGTTCTGAATATACCCCTTTACCACTTTCATATATCTTTCGAAAGGAGACATCCATCTAAAATAAACTGGCCAACATAGACGAACTTCTCTGACATGTAGCGCGTTGCTGGTACCAAAATGTCAAGCTCAACTTCCTCTTCCCACCCCACCATTCTTCCGCCGCACCCAGCCACCATAGCCGCTAGAATAGCTCGAAATCCTGCCGGTTTTTGCACTAAATTTCCATAGTCATTTCCAACAATTCCTGCAACCAAAGTTGTCTATCCAGGTATGCTTTCTTATCCTCTCAATGTGATCTAGTTGATGGTTGGGTTGATTAGGATCGATTTTTGAGTTTTGAAACTTGATTTACAATCCAAAGTTTTGGCAAGTTTTTGGATCGAGTTTCCGGCAAGTTCCGGCCACTTTTTGGCCGTGGCCCAAGAACAAAAGTTGCTCCACTAGCTGTAACGACCCAGTCCTAAATAAATGTTTAATTACTAATTAAACATGATAAATGAGCATTTTGCCCCTAAAATATTTTATTAGGTTTAAAGTTGACTTTTTGACCGGAAAAGAATTTGGGAATTCCGATTGTACCATTACGTAGAGGACGGCGAGATGAGTTCATGGACATGTGGTAGGCTCAAATCAGAGTTGTAACGAGAGAGATAAGATCAAAATACCCTCAGTGGTATAATCGTAAATATTTCAAAAAGGATTTGATAAAAATCTGTTTCTCTCTCCCGCTCTCTAGAGCAGAACCTCCTTCCCTTCGTTTTCTAGACAGCTGGTGGCTTCTCAAAGCCATCGCCGCCACCACCGTCCACGACCGGCCTCGAGACCAGTCTTGTTCGAACCGCCATCTCTCCCTCTTCCTTTCCCGACCAGCCCCGCCCCTAGAAGCATCGGATTCCTTCGGAAAGAGCTCGGAATCGCCCCGATTTTGACAGAAACTTCGTCCGGCCATCGTTTTCAGCGAGTAAGGTATGCTTTCTCACCTATTTTACGAGCTCTAGCTGATGGTTGGGTAGGATTTGGTCAATTTCTAGCCTAAGAGATTCGGTTTGGCTGATTTTGGGATCTCGATTCCGGCCACGTTCTGTCAGATTTTAGGGTAGGTCCAAGAACAAAAGTTGTTCCAAATAGGGTGTTTTACCTAGGGTAGGAAGCTGTGTTTCCAATTTTGGAGATTTTCGGTTGCCGGAATTTGATCAAGCCACACACGCATTGTCGGCGCCCTTCTTTGAGTCCTAAAATCATCCTCATGTTGTCCTAAGCACGATGGTATGCTCAGATATGAATTCGGATATCGTTTGATCGTCGATCAGATATTGCATATTGTGCATTATCCGGGTTCGATAGGTTTGAACCGTTGGATCGTTGTGAATTTAATATATGTCAATCTCGACATTCCTAGGATCGTGTAGGATCGGACGGATCATAAAACGGAGTCCCAAATACTCTGAAAATGCCAACCCTAGGGCTATGTTTATAGTAACCGTCCGATTGTGCGATTGTGAGCCATCCGACCTTCCGATCTGGACCAAACTTGTAGGCCTTGTAGAATCCATGGGAACTTCCAGATCGGAATTTGGAGGTCGTGGGCCCCGTGAGCCCGGTTGACCAAGTTTAGGTAGTTTGACCCTTAGTTGACCGTGAGTCTTCCGAGTTAATTTTACCTTCCTAGGAGGATTATAATGACCCTAGTGACAGGTCTTGAGCGTTGTTGAGTTAGGATGACTATGTGGGATTAGAGTATTAATTTATTGTTTTAAATTGGGGGATTATCGGATGCTATATGGTGGTTGAGATTTATGCAATATTGAAAATTAATATATATATTATAAAGATATAAAGATGTTTGTTTACACTATAAGTACCATCCTGTGATTCTAAGGTCTCACGTGGCGTAGGATTTTCCGGTGTTGAGACAGACCCCATACGTGGCGTTGGATGTTCTGGCGTATGGGGAGATTATGTAATATAAGATGAGAGGTCACACGCGGCGTTGGATTTTTCAGTGTATTGACAGACCCCATACGTGACGTTGGATGTTCCGGCGTATGGAGAGATTATGTGATATGAGATGAGAGGTCACACGTGGCGTTGGATTTTCCGACGCGTTGACAGACCCCATACGTGGCGTTGGATGTTCTGGCGTATGCGGAGATTACGTGATTATTAGGGAGATAAATTAAAGATTATGTTTGGTGAGTTGTGACTTAAAGTAAAGGGTTTTAGAAAAGAACTACGTATGGTTTGATCCCTCAGTAAGGGTATGTAGCTGTGAGCTAAACTTTACTTAGGTTGTTTTATTGAGGAAACTCGGCTGAAAACAAGGCTTCTCAGTTGGACTAAGTGAATATGGTTGTTGTGCGATTTGGGCTGAGGCCTTAAGTTACTTGCGATTGTGTTAGGAGGTTAAAACCTCTCTTGAGGAGTATTACCGTTATCGTTATCGTTATCGTTATCGTTATCGTTATCGTTATCGTTATTGTTATCATTATCGTTATCGTTTTGGTTTTGGTTTTGGTTTTTGTTTTCCTTTTCATTATCCTTTTTGTTATCGTTATCGTTATTGTTTTAGTTTTCATTATCGTTATCGTTTTCCTTTTCCTTTTCCTTTTCGTTTTCGTTTTCGTTATCGTTATCGTTTTCGTTATTGTTTTCGTGTTCTTGTTCGTCTTTGTCTTCGGCTTGAGATTCTTGGACTTGTGCTTCGTGAGTACTATGCATAGGTATGAATGTCTGATTTATAGTTCGGAAAGTGTTGTTCGGCAACATACGCCTTGGATATGGTATGGTTGCAGGAAAAAACTAATAAAAAGAAAGGAACTTATAAAGTGTTCAATGGTTTCCTTGTCGAACTTTATGTTGATAATTGAATCTAAATTTAATCATTTGCATTACTTTAAATAATCGTATATTATCTGAATCTTCATTATTGATTTAAGAACTATGTGTGGCTTGATCCCTCACAAAGGGGTATGCAGGTAGCCTAGGGTTTAACCTAGGTGCAACTGCTAAACAAACTGTGTGAGCTGTGCTTGTATTGTTCTAAGTGTGGAAATGAATTTTGGAAGAAGAAAGGTCTTCTCTTATTACTGTTACGTTAAGTGTTGCGGGTGTATGGATTTACAAATGAGTTCAAAAGCTAGAACATTTTAGAAAATGTTTGGTTGTGTGTAATGTACTTTGTGCATGCTGAAGTTTGGAGATTATTAAAAATCATTTTTTGACATGTTAATTTTTTTGATAAAGTCCGTATTTCATAGGAGACTCGGACGAAATTTCGGCAGAAAGTCTCGTCCTTCCTTTCCTTGATTTGGAAAAAAGGCTATAATGTTAGTACGTGGGCCCGACATCAGTTTAATGTCAGAAATACCACAGGATCCATCACGGATTCTGAGGAATTCGGGGCGGGTCATGTCAGAAGTTATATAGCCAAGGGGGTTCTTTTAAATTCTCCTTGTCATTTATGAATGGAAGGATAAACTGCCTCGTTAAGGTAAACTTGAAATCCTTCCATTTTTTGGCGGCAGAAGATAGCACCATCTTCTTGCCCCTTTGCCCAACAACATAAGCCATTTCAATAGCTTCCCAAATCTGCTCCTTCAGGTCCTTGGGCAATTGAGTCCCTTTCTTGTCCACAAGAAGGACTCTGGTGGGTGCCAAAACACCAATGTAAGATTGCATCTCAACAGCAACCTTGCCATGTGGTCTGCCCCTTTTATTGTACTCAACTACGGGCTTAATCTTTTTGATTTTCTTCTTCACAACACGGTTCATTATGTTGATACCACGAGTCAATTTTGGCTCCTCATCAAATTTCGCTGAGCTAGGGTCTTTCTCTGAGATTGAAGTAAATCTCATCTTCTTCGCGGGATTGCTTTAAACTGATTTGGCTTCATTCATTTGAGCCTTTGAAACTGCAAGGTCCTTACTTCGAACTTTTGAAACTTGAGCCTCCTTAATTTGAGATTTCGAAAACATGTTTAGCGAGAAATAAAACTAGCAAGTAAAAAAATGACGGTTAATTAAAAAGAATGACATAATATTATACAGAAGACATTGGTAGAAAAACACAACCATGGTGCGAAAGCCACCGTCGTCGTACGAAAAATAAAACGACGTCAACAAGAAAAAACCGTCGTCTAATTAAGAGTGATACCAAAAAAAATCCACTCAAATCTCTCTCTGTTTTGTATTACTCATAATAAGACGATGATTTTATCTTGTTCACATTGTATTAAATAGCACACCACGATGATGATTAACTAACGTCGTGCTATTTGCAATAGCACCGATTTAATTACCGTTGTGGTGTGTTAATTAAAACGGCGTAAACAAGAAAAAACCGTCGTCTTCACATGACGTGAGATTGAGGGACTAGTGAATTTATTCAAACCAATGAAAGGTTTCGCCATTTTGAAAACGGAGTCTTGTTTCCAGACTATTTCTTTAAAAAAAAACTTTAAATGATTTTGAAAAAGGAAAGTGTGAGAAAAACCTTTGGCGTGCAAAGAAAGTTTTCTTCTGACGTAAACTTTGGAGATTTAGAGACGAAGACGAGGAAGATGATGAGATTTAGACACACTGCGTTTGGGAACTAAGAGGAAAACTGAGAGGAAACTGAAATATTTTATCGGTTAGAGAGAACGTAAAATTTAGGCCAGGTGACAAAAAAGTATATATATTATCCCAGAGTTCAATAACATGACGGTTTTCTTAAAAACCGCCCCAGTATGTCGTTAAACAGACGAAAAAGTAGTAGAAACCAACGTGATTAATAATAAAGCCAAACGACTTTTGGAATTCCAAAACCAATGTGGTTATTTATAGTTTTACATGACAAAAGTTTACTTTTGCTGCCGTGATATTATAAGTCAATACATCGCTTGTTTATAGCGAACCAACGTGGTTGGTATTAAAGTCAACGACTTTTAGTTTTAGGGAATCGACGTGGTCATTTCAATTTACACGACAAGATTTTACTTCTACTACGGCGCTATTTACAAAAAAAAACTACCATGGTTAGTGTGAATAACATCGCGCTCTTTACAAATAAACCCCTTAATGTAAAGATAAATTGGGGCTTTTCTTCACTTTTACTTTTCTATTAGGATTCGAACTCTAACTCAAGTTGCATACGCCCTTGGCTCTCTCTAAATCTCTGAAGGTACAGATTTGAGTGGGAGGCAATAATTTGGAAGTTGATGTGTTTGTGTCTCTCTCACCTCTCTGAAGGTCTAACATATTGATGACACAAGCATCATCAACTTTGAAAATATTGTCTTTTTCATGTTGGTGGTTCGATTGTGATGAGCAACATAGCTCCCACTGGTAAGATTTCAAAACCGATGTGGTTCTTGACAGTTTTACATGACAAAATTAGTTTACTTTTGATGACGTGATATTAAAAGTTAATACATGGCTTTTTTATAGTAAACCGACGTGGTTGGTAAAAGGTCAACAACTATTCATATTACGTAACCGACGTGGTTATTTAGATTTACATGACAAAATGTTAACTTTCTCTGATGTGGTATATATGTTAATACGACGTTTTTTACATATAAACCGTCGTGGTTAATTTGAATAACACCTCTCTCTTTACGAATAAACCCATGGATGTAAATATAAATTGGGACTTTTCTTCATTTTTACTTTTCTATTAGGGTTCCAGCTCTAACTCAAGTTGCATAAGCCCTTGGCTCTCTCTAAATCTCTGAAGGTACGGATTTGAGTGGGAGGCAATAATTCGGAAGTTAATGTGTGTGTGTCTCTCTCTCTTGCCTCTCTGAAGGTCCAAAATATTGATGACACACACATCATATACTTCTAAAATATTGTCTTTCTCATGTTGGTGGTTCGATTGTAATGAGGAACATAGCTCCCACTGGTAAGATTTCATATCTCTTGAGTTTGCATTTCTTCAAAATTTAATTTAGTAAAAACGCCTAAAATTATAACGCAAACGACGGTTTTCTATATAAACCGTCGTGGTTTTACTCCGTACTTGTCATTTTGTTGATCTACCGTTGTAGGCTACTAAAATCCAGAAGGGAAAAATTACTCAAATGGTCCTCAAACTTATACCCGATTTACATTTTGGTCCCTCAATTAAATTATTCGTTCAAATGGTCCATTAACTTTATATTAATCGCTCCATTGATCCTACCATTACCTTATGTTAATGTTGCCTTCAAATGTAAAGGTAAAACCATCCATAAACATCCTATGTTTCCCAAATAGGTGATACAGTGCTGATACATAGGTCATACAGTGCTGATAAAGGGGTGGCACACAGGTCAAAAGTCTTATTTACCCCCCCAAATGTAGCATGTGCTGCTCACATGACTAAATTTAACAAAAAATGTAATGGTAGAACCAAAGCGCCGAAAAATAAAGAGTTTGTGGACCATTTGAACTAATAATTTAGTTTAGGGACCAAAATGTAAATCGGATACAAATTTGATGACAATTTGAGTAATTTACCCAATCCAGAAATTAAATCTAAAATAGCAATACAAATTTAAGACGACAATATTCAAAAAGAATAGTCTTATAAACAAATAGACGGCAGTATATTTCACTTAAGGACGTGAGAATAAAATTTTTACGACGCTATAACTAAAGAACCGTCGTGGTTCTGAAAAACAACCCGTTGCTATATTCTAAATAATTTCCCTAGTATGTGTTTAAAACGAGGCTAGGATGGTAGAAACTCACGTGGTTCATTACAACACAATTTTTATTAAGCGCCACGGATTTTTTAATATTAGATGACGCAATTTATAGAAGAACCGTCGTGTTTAGTAAACGCTTTCTTTCACTTTCAGTTTTCACTTAGGGTTCCAAGTTGAAATAAAGTCGCATTCTTTTGGCCCTTGGTCGTCATCCTCACTTCAAGCTTTGGCTCCCTCTCACCTCGCTTGAGGCAATAATTTGGATGTTAACGATGTATGTGTTTTGGTGTATCTCAAAGACACCAAAACGCACACATCATTAACTTTCAAAAAATTGTCTTTCTCAAATTGTCTTTATGAAAAGCTTGTCTTTCTCAAAACGCACACGTCGTCAGTTTGGATTTATAGGCAAATAGTTTGGATTTTGATATGTATGTGTCTTTGTGTATCTCAAAGACACAAAGATACATACGTCATCAACGTGTAAAATATTGTATTTCTCACATTGGTGGTTCGATTATGATGAGGATCATAGCTTCCGTTGGTAAGATTTCATATCTCTTGGGATCTCATTTTAACTTCTCTATGATGTCGGTTTTCTATATAAACCATTGTGGTTTTTCTCAATTCTTGTCATTTTGTTGATATACCGTCGTAGGCTACCAAAATACAAGGAAAAAAAAATCTAAAAAAGCAATAAAAATTAAGATGGCGGTTTATAGATAAGGGCAATCGTACAAAACAAATTAATACGATGGTACTTTTCACTTAACGCGTGGTAAATTAATATTATACGACGCTCATTGAAGAAAACCGACGTGGTTATTACTAACTTATACGAACCGTCGTCGTGTACTAATTTCATATGTCTTGATGTGGTGAAAATATGGCGAGGATATTATTGAATTTAGACATTGTTATCTACTCTTCTGGCGTTGTGGTTCTCTACTACTCTATATGACAGTGGTGTTATAGATACCGTCGTAATACCTTCTCACATAATACGTCGATAAGTTTATCTTTACCGTACATGGCTTTAATATGGCGCTGTTTTGTAATATACCAATATGGATTCCATTAAAATTATATGACGCTGATTGAGAACAATTGGTCATATTTATTTAGGAGTTAACATGTCGACTGTTTCGGTAAACCGTTGTTACTTTCTACGTTGGTGGCTTCATACTTGCTGTCGTTGTTTTTGGGGTCAGAGTTTAAGTATAAAGAAAACCTATTTAATAAGACAACGCTATTTTATTTGGGTGCATCGTGTTTTAGAAATACCCAAGTGGGACTTGATTTTTTAGGTGTTTGTGTTACTTATCCACGACGGTTTTTTATTACTGTCATCTTTCTAAACACAACAACGGTATTTTGTTTTACCATTGTTGTTTTCTGGTCTTCTTTTTCCCTTTTTGTAGTAGTGACTAAGCATTGGCCAAATGTTTCTGAGCCCAGACAAGGCCATATAAGGGAACTGTGCAAACACTCCAAGACCTTGTTATTGATGGACCACGTAACCAAATCACACACAAACCCCTTGAGAATAAAACACAAACACCATGAAGAGAGTAAGCAAATGTAGGGGCTTTGTTTCTTCTAGCAGCCACAAATGGGCTGGTTTGCCATAAGGAGCAAACTGAAGAAAATATCCCTCGTATCTGAGTTCAAAGATCAGACCCCAAAATTCTTTGAAAGGATAGTAAAGCCTTAGGAAACACCTTGGTTACCTTCATCAACAGAAAATAATGGCTACTTACAGATAAATTCTTAGTGCTTATAGGTAGAATCCTAGCTTGGCATGAGAAGCACAGCATGGGAGCAAAGTTTCCATGAGTTTAGCACTAAAGAGAAAATTAAGTGTTCCTAGGGGAAAGACGGGGTATTAAGGTAGGGGAGAGAAGGGTTTTGCAAAGAGGTTTGGTTGAGAATGAGGGAGAAAGTAAGAGAGGAAGCTCGCTCTCTGGTTGTGGATGATTTTCGTTGGGTAGAAGAGGCCCTATTTATAGCCGCTGGAAGCCATCTTTTTCCAAGAAACCCTAATGGCTTCCATCCCATTTTTCCAAGTCTTTCCCTTCCTTTCTCCCCTCATCCCTTCAATCATCCTATTTTGGTGAAATCTACTCTGCTTATTTGCACAAAATCAGGGATTTTGGGAGCTCAAGGTCCCTTTCCCGCAGTTGCCCTAGTGAAGAATTCCTATTTTTAGAAATGGGTATACATGCTGGTTCGAAGGGTGGCTCCTTACGCGCCAATATCTTTTGGTCCCTTGAATGTTTTGTTTGAAAACTTGTTCCTTTCTTCCTAGCAGCCCACGTGGTCTTCCAAGCTCCTCCATGGCTTTGTCTTTCAGCCAAATGCTGAAACCTTTGCTGCTTCTTACTTCTAATTGTATGGGCTTTCTAAGATGGCAAGTCAACCTACCAAACAAATGGGCTAATCTCCTCAAGTTTTGGGCTATATTGGTTAATTTTAGAGGACCATTTTGGTTGGGCTTTTTGGTTGGGATATTTTCTCTCTTGTGCTTGCCCACATTTTTGGGCCTAAGAGATGGGCTTGAGTTCCGAGGCTCCCAAGCGACCCGAAACCTCCATTTCTAAGTCCATCAATGGGCCTCATGACAACTTATTACCATCCATACCACAACCCCCTCAAGCAAGCCCCGAGCATTTGAGTGGCTTGGGCCCACTTAGACTTGTAGCGTGGTTGGGTGTGACATAACAATTTCCCGTTTGGCATGGCATGTTGCTTGACATGTTTTTTAATTATGATGCTTAACGGGATAATTAGCATGGATTTGTAGAACTAATGGATTTTTTGGGCCTCAACAGCAAACACACAAGGACACAAAGATTTATAGTGTTCGACCTTGTGCCTACATCTTCTTAGTGATTCACTCGAGAAATTTCCTAGTATGTAAAAACAATTTTCGTTACAATCCAGAACCCCCTTAGCTCTCACAAGAACCCTAACTCTCTTTTCTTTCACCCTTGTTCAAACCCTTTGATTCCCTTATGAACACCCAAGAATTCCCTCTTAAATTCTCTTGTTACTCTCTCTTCTAAATTCCATGACCTCTCTTTGGCTCGGCTAATTTAACATAACCCCAAAAAGTCCTTTTTATATATAATGCATAGGACATGGGTTAAAAGTTAACTAGAAATAGGAAACTAAAACCTTCTTTAATTAGGTTACGGAACCTCAATAAAAAAGGGAACAAAACCGCCGAAAAAAAACACGTTCAACATGCAAACAAAATAAGGTCGAAGCGATCGATCGCTTGGAACACAGCATCGTCGCAACCCACTAGAAGAAACCAGTTGATCTCATGGCCATTGCGATCGATCGCCTCCTGCATAAACTTCCCTGCTGCTCCTCTCTTACTACCCCTGATTTCCTCTTCTTCCCGCATCTATGGTGAGCCAATCTTCAACAGTAGGGGTCAATGCTCGCATTAAAGACGTCCAGCCAATCTCGAGGTCATAAGCCACTATAGTCGTTGATTGAGTATTGGCCCAAGCAACACACTCATTAAAGCCATTAACTATCCCACACGACACATAATTGACATGATGAGCGGGATAACCGGTCTTAACAAACCTAGAAAAACCTTCTAGTATATGTTACCATAACTCGTACTTGTGATACTTAATCTCCAAACACAGAGATTGACAAACCTCTTATGTTGACAATCAAGAACAGAATCATGGGATGCACTTGAATAAGGATTGCATGAGGTTTAGGCTATAGTACTTGGAAAAACCTGGGACCTATCATTCCAGACCCTGATAGACATGTTGTTGAAGAATGGAGGAACTAAGGGGAGCCTCGTCTTCAACAGGCTTGCATCTCAAACCTCGTGCAGTCTAACTTTGGCAAACAACACAAACTGATCGATATACACAAGCATTTGAAGTCGATACAGACAAAACTCTCTCCGTAATAAACCTCATGAAATGCCCCCTCGACCAGGTACAATTAATAAAAACTCATTAAAATAACATTAATAACTAGGCAAAAAATTAATTTGGGTCTATATGATTTACCACTTTTACCACTAAAGTCTGGATTGTTTCAATTTGATCATTATTACCCTTATGGCTTTGAATTTAAACAATTTAAGAACAGTCTCCAATTTGTGTCAAACTCGAGTACCTACTGTTACTTGTCAAGGAGAATTTCGGTACATAAAAAAATGCTGGAAATAAAAGAAAGGGAGAGGCATTTCCCTCCCCATTCCCACCTTACCACCAAGTTGCCTAGCCACCCCTCTCACCACGACCACCACCAACCCTCCTCCTCCTCCTTCCCCACCACAATTAAAATTATTGAACAACAACCATTGCAAAATATTACAACCTTCCATACATTACAGAATCCAAAATTTGCCATGATACAAACTTGGAATTTGCCAAACCCATGAAAATCCCACGAAACTAATATTTGTTGTACTGTGTTATGAACCAAGAACTGAGATTTATCGAAAATAAAATTCGCCAAGCACGTGAAATTTCCCCCAACAAATCAATAGAAATAGAAATTGGGTGGTTGATGTTTATAACTTTTTCTAAGAAAATTGCAGAACGAAAAAAAAATTAAGAAAAAAAGGAAAGTTTAGAGAGGGATTGATAAGGGAGAAGAAAATGGAGATGCGAAGGTTGTTGGGGGAGTGGGATCTAATAGTAAGTTCCCATTGAGCTTCTGGAAGGGTGGTTGTGGCTTCTACTTTGGGCTAGCGTTGGGGAAGGGACTGGGTGTGGTGAGTAGATATCCAAGAGGGGTGGGGCGCACTGGAGAACATCGGCGAGGAGATACATGGTTTGGATGAGGGAATTGGGGGTTGGGTGTTGGGTGTTGGGTGTTACAGTTCCGGCGGGGGCATGAGAGAGAGAGAGAGAGATGACGGTGGTAGATTTGTATTGGGTTGGGGACATAGGGTCGAATGTTGTGGTTGGCGTGTGGGCTGGCAGGGGTAATGGTGCGGAGGGTTTCTCTCTCCCTTCTCTTTCTTAACTTTTCCTTTTCCTTTTTTTTTATTTTTATGTTTCTTGTTTTGGACCAAAATGCTCCTCAACAAGTAACCGCAGTTACTCTAATTTGACAAAAAATGGAGAACATCTTTGAATTGCACCACATGGGTAAAAATAATCAAATTGAAACCACAAGACTTTAATAGTAAAAGTGATAAACCACATGAATCAAAAGTGAGGTTTTGCCTAATATGGAAAAGGAGTTTGAGAAATTAATCCGAGCAGTTGCCAAATGATGAAGAGAGAACTAGATAGATAGAAGAGGTCGTGTTGATTACTGGGTCTAAGCAAAGAGATTAAGGCCCCCCTTAGAGCAGTTCCAACAATGAGCTGAGCCCAAGGTTGGGGGGAAAAAAAACAAAAAGCTGTTTCCAGCGATGAGCCCAAGCCCGGGGGGGCGGGTCCCACGAACTCGGTCTGGCCCGAAGGCCAGTTCAGCCCGAGGTCCAAAACGAGGGCTGTGCTGACGTCAGCGCTACAGTACCACACTGATTTATTTTTCCTGTTGCCACGTGGCGTCGTCTGGGCTCTTTGATCTGATTTTTTCCTCCAATCCAATGACATCCCTTTTTTTTGCAATAAAATACTAGAAAAAATTCGGAAATTTTTTTAAAAAATACCCAAAAATTAATGAATTTTTTTCTATAAATACCAACCAATTTTTTAAAAATTTATCTGAAATTTGAAATTGAAAATTTTATCCGATTACGAGATATGAATAGTATTGACACGTAAGAACCCGAAAATATTATCCAAACTAATTATTGTCATGAGGTAAAAAAATTTGTGAAAAAAATTAAAAAATGAATAGTAATTGCCCTTTGCCATGGCAACGAGTGAAAACGGAAAATACTATTTGCAAGGGCAACTACTATTCACGTGAATAGTGGCTGCCCTAACTCCCCCCTTGTCATGGCTAAGGGCAAATGGGTAGAGTTGCTCTTAGAGTAGTTCCACCGAGGCCCCCTTGCCTCGGGTTGGGGGAGTTTTTGGCAAAAATTGGTTTCCAGCATTGAGCCCAAGCAAGGGCTGGAGTGGGTCCCACGCAACTCGGGCTGGCCCCAAGGCCAGTTCAGCCCGAGGTCCAAAACTCAGGCTGGTGCTGACGTTAGCCCACTGATTTGAATTTTTTTTTTTTGTTGCCACGTGGCGTCGTCTGGGCTCTCTGATCTAATTTTTTCCTCCAATCCAACGGTAGCCAATTTTTTTGCAATAAAATACTGGAAATTTTTTTCTATAAACACCAGCCAATTTTTTTTTAATTTATTTCAAATTTGAAATTGAAAATTTTATCCGATTATGAGATATGAATAGTATTGACACGTAGGAACCCGAAAATCTTATCCAAAAATATTATCCAAATTAATTATTGAGGTAAAAAAAGTTGTGAAAAAAATAAAAAAATGAATAGTAATTGCTCTTTGCCATGGCAACGGTTGAAAACGGAAAATACTATTTGCAAGGGCAGCCACTATTCACGTGAATAGTAGTTTCCCTTGCAAAAACCAATGTTTGTTTCCATCAGTTGCCTTTTGCCATGGCAAATACTATTTATTTTTTTATTTTTTTCACATATTTTTTTACCTAAACAATTAATTTGGATAATATTTTCGGATTAGATTTTTGGGTTCTTATGTGTCAATCTTTATTATAAAATTCATACCTCATAATTGGAAAAAATTTCGGATAAGATTTCGGAAAAATAAAACTTGAAAGTGAAAAAAAATATTAAATAGAAAGTGAATAATAGTTGAAAGAGATGAAAATGTATGAGGATTTGGTGTTAAAAGTAAAGAGTATTGGTTAGTATTTATAGAAAAAAATTCATTAATTTTTGGGTTTTTAAAAAAAAAAATTTTTTAATTTTTTTTGATTATTTTC
>NW_007362551.1:62874-77090 GCF_000346735.1 Prunus mume
GTGATGAATAGGCAGCTGGGCACGATTTGGTGTGACCGGAGAAGAAGAATTGCGGCTGGGCTAGTGCATATGGCTTGTTCTGTTGGGCACGACCAGGATTGGAGGAGTTCGTAGCTGGGCAGAATTGGGAGTTCGTAGCTGGGCAGAATTGGAAGTTCGTAGCCGGGCAGAATTGGAAGTTCGTAGCCGGGCAGAATTGGAAGTTCGTAGCCAGGCAGAATTAGAAGACTGCAGCCGGGCAGAATTGGAAGACTGCGGCCGGGCAGAATTGGAAGACTGTTGTTATAAAATCGGTCGAAATTTAGAAGTTTACATCGACGATGTTGTTATAAAATCGGAGTCTAGACTAGGCCACTTGGATGACCTCCGGTCGGCCTTTGAAAGAATGCGGCGGCATCAATTGAAAATGAACCCAAAAAAGTGTGCTTTTGGGGTATCCGCCGGAAATTTCTTAGGATTCTTGGTGCACCAAAGGGGGATTGAGATTGATAAAAATAAGGCGAAGGCTATCATTGATGCGCCCCCTCCAAAAAACAAGAAAGGAGTGCAAAGTTTATTGGGCCAAATTAACTTCCTTCGAAGGTTTATAGCCAACTCCGCAGGGAAAGTTGAGCCTTTCTCATCTTTGCTAAAACTCAAAGATGAAGAGAAATTTCGGTGGGAAGAGATTCACCAAAGGGCATTTGACGCCATTAAAGAATATTTGGCCAAGCCTCCGGTGCTCATTCCACCAAAGCGTGGCCGACCCTTGAAACTATATATTTCGGCCGCGGAAAACTCCATCGGAAGTTTACTAGCCCAAGACAATGATGAGAAGAAAGAGCAAGCGGTATACTACCTCAGCCGAATTCTAACGGCCACCGAGAGAAAATATTCTCCGGTGGAGAAACTTTGCTTGGCCCTGTATTTTACTGCGACCAAGTTAAGGCATTACATGTTGCCCTCCGTGGTGCATATAATCGCCAAGACTGATTTGATAAAATATATGCTCACTCGCCCAATCATTAGAGGGCGAATAGGAAAATGGACAATGCGTTCTCGCTTTATTTATCGCTTTGATTTATTTTATTGCATTTCAATTCTTGTCTTTACGTTTATACGCATATTTAGTTTAATTGCATTATTTTTACACGAACCATAAAAATCACAAAAAACATTCGTACGAAACCTAACCATTCTCGAGCCCGAGAAAGTGAAAGAATCTAGGCCAAGAAGAGGTTCCTTGCTTGGTCGATCAATCGTTTGCTCAGAAGTTAGAAGCGCAACACATCCATCTATTCTCATTCCATTCAAGCCCAATTTCGGGGCTTGGTGGTGGCACGCCCCGCATCCAAAAGAAGAAGGACCAAAAGTTCCTTCCGTCGGCCGCCCCGGCCGAAAAGAGGGTAACACGAAGCTATCAATCTTCGTTTTCAGTTAACTTGTACAGTTCACACTCTTAGAATTAACCCATAATTATCCACTACTAGGTCTTTGTAAAAACACAAGCGAAAATTCATTTTTCAACATGCACTATTCGCGCCTCCCCTAGAACGTACTCAAACCGTCATTTGCTTTCAGAGAGCCCCCAATTAATAATCCCATTTCAAAATCTAAAATGGCAAAACCTGTTGAAGTTCAAATTTGCAAGTTTCCCAATCCAAACCTCTCCTTCCTCACAAAATGGCTTACATAACAAAGCGAAACTCCAATTCTTACGACGACGATTGCAGCAACGAAGTTTCACAATCACAAAATCAATCCATCTACTTGGCATCAGAATCAGAAACCAATTCCCCGAGCGACCAATTCTCCTCCTCACAACCACCGCCCGAGTCTGTTTCTTCAAGTAATCAAATCAAAGCCAGAGCCTCACTGCCATCAAAGACTAAAAATTTCTCAGAACCCACAACCAATCAGACCCCATACTACATACCCATTGCGCCTCTGCCGATCTTCCGGGGCGGTTCGAACGAATGCCCGGTTACCCATTTAACCCGGTTCGCCAAATTTTGCCGCGCAAATTTCAGTTGCCCAACAGTGGACGTGATGGTGAGAATCTTCCCGGTGACGCTGGAAAATGAAGCGGCTCTGTGGTACGATTTGAACATTGATCCCTACCCTTCATTGAGTTGGGAAGAAATAAGATCGCTGTTCTTTCAGGCGTATGATCAGATCGATCAATTGCGGTCGGAGTTGACGATGATCAAGCAGGGCAGGGATGAGACAGTGCGTGCTTATTTTCTGAGACTGCAATGGATTTTGAAGCGGTGGCCGGATCATGGACTGCAAGACAATGTGCTCAAAGGGGTTTTTATTGATGGGTTGAGGAAGGAGTTTAAGGATTGGATTGTTGCAGAGAAACCCAGTTCGTTAAACGACGCTTTGAGGCTTGCTTTTGGGTTTGAAAAAGTGAAGAGCGTTCGGGCTGCTACCGCGGCAAAAGAAAAGGCGGTCGAGTGCGGGTTTTGCGGTGGGGGGCATGAGGAGAAGGGGTGTGAGGTAAGGGAGAGGATGAGGAAGTTGTGGGTGAAGAGTAAGGAGGAGGGGTTGGTGAGGATGGTTTCAGTTGTGGGGAAGAGGGAAGAGGAAGGAGTGGAGACAGAGGAGGAGGGAGAGTTGGTGGGTTTGAAGAAGAAGGGGCAATGCCAGTGTTGGAGGCACCAGTGTTGGAAGAAAAAGCTTGAGAGGAGTAAAAGCCTTGTGACTGGAAATTTCAATGCAAATAAAAAATTCTAGTATAGGGTACGTCTACTTTCTCTTTTTCTTTTCTTCTTTTCATTGGCTTCATTCTGTTTTCAATGTTTAGCCTTTTTTTCTTTTATTTTTATGTTGTATATAATTGCTGAGAAGTCTTGTATTTATACTAGGGCAAATGCTAGAAAAGTGAATAATACTGTTTTTCTATTTCAAACCAATAATGATATATCACGTGAAAATGTTATTCTCGTTTCATAAAAATCTTCTCCTAAGCTGATCCTCAATTTATTGCTTGGGGCTCTCAGAAGAACAAAGCATGACCTCTGTAGCATGTGGCCCGATTACTTTCCTGGCTTCTTTCATTTTCATTATTTTCACATGCAATTATGCATGGTTTTACTACACAACATTTTCTTTTCTTTTGTTTGTCTTCTTTCTTTTTACTTGCTTTGACGATTGAAACATGTCGGGTTTCTTTTTCTATTTGTTTGTATGCACTTTGTCGGTGCGATCTGATGGGCACCTGAACTCGTTTATATTAGTGGCGGAACTAGCAATTATTGGGAGCTTATTTTTCCATTACTCTTTTATCAACTTACAATCCTTTTGTTAAAAAATTTATGTTCCCCCTCCTCTTTTCTCTACTTACACTCCCTTTTTTGTTATAGTAAAAACTAGTAAAAAACAGAAGGAAGTATAAATGAACAAAAAGGGAGTGGGAAAATCACCACCCATAGTGAAAGTGTGGGCATAAATATTATATATAATATTATAATATTTATTTATGCAGTAATATTATTTATTATTATTTTTTGAAAGATCACACAAAATACAAGTGGGATGGAAGACAAACTAAATCATTTCTTAAATTGGCCTGATATTTTAGGCTTGATAGTGAGCTAAGAGCATCGACAATGGACTCTCTAAACCACCTCCTTAGACAAATTTTAGGGCCAGTTTAAGAAATGCAACTCCAATCACGCTCCCTAGCCATCTCCTAAAATAGGGAGTCCTCTAGGAGCTCCTAAATCTGAGGAGAGAGAAATGACTCCTAGTGGCTCCCTATAATTTAATGCTGCTTTATATAATGAGTATTTCAAATCTTTATTTAATGCTAATTATTTTTTATTTTATTTTTTAATAGATATGGACCAATCAAAAAAGAGTTTTAGTATTTATGACTCTCCAAATTTGGGAGTATGGTTGGAGTTGAAATTTTTTAGAGAGCTCATAAAATAGCTTTTTTATATTTTTAGCCAAATTTTAGCTAAGAAATAGAGAGCATCATTGTGGATGATCTAACTGGGGGCTATTCACGCAAAATATTGGGCTGAACATGTAAAATATTGTCAAAATGTTCTATTTATTATAGCCTACATGATTGAAGAAAACAATGTCAAAATGTTCTATTTATTATAGCCTACATGATTGAAGAAAACAATGTCAAAATGTTCTATTTATTATAGCCTACATGATTGAAGAAAACAATGTCAAAATGTTCTATTTATTATAGCCTACATGATTGAAGAAAACATTTAAGTGTGGGCAGCTGCCCACATTTGTCTCTACATAGGTCCGCCAGGGACGAACCAACCAAAGAAAATCGGGCAACGAGAACATCTATATGATTGGGCACCCCTAACACCCAATTGGTAATGTCCATCCCTAATCCAAGGACTAGAATAAACAAGAAGAAAAAATAACAGTTGTTTTGTAGTCTAGGACTAACAGAAGCTCATATATAGCTCAATTGACATTATTTCAAGTTGTGTTGGAGAACAATCAGAAATTAACTAAATAACAGAATAAAAACAATGCGAAATATATTCTATATATATATATATATATCAATAAATCAAATTCATATACAAATCAAAGCCTATCATAAATAGGAGACTGCCCACCAGGATTAAACTATCAAAAATCAAAACCTAAGCATATTGACTTTGATTTTTGGCGAACAATGATATGCTTTTCTCTCATAAAGTGATTATTTGTGGAGAAGTGATCATGTGATTCCAAAATTCTATAGCTTCTAGCTTGAACGAATTGTCTGTTATATAGAGGTCTGATGCTTCTTCGTCCAACAGTTGTAATAATTGTTCAAACAAAATTCAAATTTTAATTAGATCATGATATTATATAAAAAATGAATTTTTAATTAATAAAAAAAATTAATTTAATCAATAGAGCCCAAAGACCCAATCTTTGACAATTATATATATGTGGTTTATATATTCAAAGCCCATTCCAAAGGCGAGGCCAATTTCCATTCCATTAGGCCCACCTCCTACTTAGTGTTTCAAGTGAGCAAGAATTCTGTAGTGAGTTGGGCTTGTAAATCATGTGTGGAAACTACTCCCTTCCAATGCGGAACAAAGTAAAAGTGTTTTTCTATACAAACTCTAACAAGTTGAAGGACTAGCAAATGAGGATCTAATTCAAGCTTAACAATTTTCTTCTTCATTTTTTTCAATGTGAAAAATAGTCTTTTAGTGAAGGTTGTGTCCAATATGCCATAGCAAATGAGGACCTGAAATGGAACTCTTCTCTTGGAGACAAAAGTTGTGAGAACAGTGAATCAACAAACTATTAACATAATCATTATAAATAAATAAATAAAACTTATATATCGGGATAAAATATATGATTCAAACTCGACCAAAAAATATAAAAAAATTATCTACAATTGATACCATACAGATTAAATTCAATTCCATTGAACATCAAATTAACAACAATATATAGACTAAATAACCATTTTGGAATGGTAGAACAAAACAAACAAACCACTACCTCATAGTTTAGGACTTGATTAATAACCAGCTGTGCAAGTTAGGTATTTGTTTGGGCTTCATCCTCATGTTGGGGCTTGGTCTTGTGAAGCCACTTCTTAGCTTCGTTGCTCATCAGCTTGTTTTCGTTGCCATTAATGCTAGTGGACTCAAAATAATTAGGGTTTAAAACTGATATATTTATTCTTCTCTCAGTGAGGAATATATATACTATATACAGAATGGTTACAAATAGGAAATATGTACAAAATCTCCTAATTTTACTCAAATTTGATAATTACAATAAAATATAAATTCTATCCTAATAGGAACGTTGACTCACACCAACACTCCCCCTCAAGTTGGTGCATAGATATCGGTAATGCCCAACTTGTCAAGTGAGTCTTCAAATCGGCGCTTTGACACGACATGGGTCAACAAATCTGCAAGCTACTCTGAAGAAGGCACAAAAGGTATAGAAATTAACTTATGCTCCAGCTTCTCCTTAATGAAATGTCGATCAACTTCTACATGCTTAGTTCGATCATGTTGCACCCGATTATTAGCAATTTCAAATGCAGACTGATTATCACAGTGGAGCTTTATAGCAGTATTCGGTTTAAACCCAATTTCAGCAAGTAACCACCTCAACCATAATATTTCACAAAACCCTTGGGCAATCCCTCTGTACTCAGACTCTGCGGAGGATTGAGACACAATGTTTTGCTTCTTGCTACGCCATGTAACTAAATTACCACCAACAAAGGTGAAGTAACCTGATGTAGAACGTCTATCTGTAATATTCCCTGCATAATCTGCGTCAGTGTAACCTTCTAGATCCAAGTGACCATTTTTCTTAAATAATAAACCTCTCATAGGAGCAGACTTTAAGTAACTCAGAATACGCATCACAGCAGCCATATGATCCTCACTAGATGAATGCATAAATTGGCTAGCAACGCTTACAGTATAGGCAATATCAGGGCGTGTCAATGATAAATAAATCAATCTCCCAACCAACCTTTGGTATCTTTCTCTGTTAGTTGGGACCTGATTCACATAAGCACCAAGTTTATGATTCTCAATAATAGGTGTATCAGCTAGTTTACAGTCAAGCATTCCAGTATCTGCTAGCAGATCCATGACATACTTGCTTTGTGAAAGAAATAAGCCATGTTTAGATCGAGTGACTTCCACTCCTAGAAAATATTTTAGACTGCCCAAATCTTTCATCTCAAATTCAGATGCTAAACCTTTCTGCAGTCTCTCGATTTCTATAGTATCATCACCAGTCACAATTATATCATCAATATAAATAATCAACAAAGTCACCTTACTAACCTTATGTTTAATGAATAGAGTATGATCAGTATTGGCCTGTTGGTAACCAAACTTCTTCATAGCGGTGGTAAATCTGCCAAACCATGCCCGAGGAGACGGCTTTAACCCGTATAACGCCTTTTTCAATTTGCACACGTTCCCCGTTTCATCGGTAACACTATACCCTGGTGGAAGACTCATGCACACTTCTTCTTCTAGTTCACCATGTAAGAGTGCATTTTTTACCTCAAATTGCCTCAAGGTCCAATCCAAGTTTACTGCTAAGGACAACAAAACTCTGACAGTATTCATCTTAGCCACATATGCAAAAGTATCATGATAATCAACTCCATATATCTGAGTGAACCCTTTAGCTACCAATCTTGCCTTGTACCTCTCCACAATACCATATACATTATATTTAACTGTAAACACTCATTTGCATCCTACATGCTTTTTTCCCTTTGGTAGATCAACAATGTCCCATGTATATATATTTTTTTTTGCAATGCCTCCATTTCAATATTCATGGCTTTAGCCCACTTTGGATCTTTAAATGCCTCCTCAACACGGGTTGGAATTTTAATATTATCCATTTTGGTCACAAACGCTTTGTACTCAGGAGATAACCTATAATCAGACACATAATGGGCAATATCATATCTCACTTTGCCTTTTGGTGAGTAACGATCAGGTGGAACCCCACAGTTTCTTCTAGGCGGTAAAACATAAGAATTATCAAAAGTTTGAATAGAAGCACTTACCTCAGGAATATCCAGAGGAGCTTGATCGGGTACTATTAGAGAAGCTTCATGGGGGGCAATCGATTCAGTGACATCAGTTAAAACAGCAGGTTCATCTAGTGTAGCAGGTTCGGCCGATGTAGCAGGTTAAGCAGGTTCGATCGGTTCTTCCCTCTGTATGAAACTATCCAATACTACTCCCCCTTGTAAATCTAGCTAGTTATGTCCTTCACTACTAGTCTCCCCCAGAAGGACGTACTTGGGTGTATCGGAGAAGAACATTTCATCCTCAATAAAGGTAACATCCATAGAGACATACAGACGTCGGGTTGCAGGATGATAGCATCGGTAGCCTTTCTGATGAGGAGAGAAACCTAGAAAAACACAGTGAAGAGCACATGGGTCCAACTTACTCCTCTGATTCTGATGGAGGTGAACATAGACAACATAACCAAACACCTTTGGAGACAGAGTGAGCATAGAATAGGCAGAGATATGATGGGTCAGTACCTACATAGGAGTTTGGAAATCCAAAACTCGTGAAGGTAGACGATTCAAGAGATAGACTGCATAAGTAATAGCATCCATCCAGAACCGCTTTGGAACCTACGCACCAAGCAGCAGAGCACAGGCAGTAGCAAGGATCTGCCCATTTTTATGTTCAGCAACCCCATTCTGTTCTAGTAAATAGTCTCATGGAGTAGACCCTTAGTATGAAAAAAATGGGATAACGCCGAATTAACAAATTCTCCACCATTATCAGATCGAAAAACCTTGAAAGGGAGCATAAATTGAGTTTGAATCATCTGATAGTCAACCACATCACTTTTATTGTTCATCCCATATAACCACATCATACGAGTGCAATCATCCACAAATAACACAAACCAACGAACTCCCAAGGTTGTAGAAACCGGGGAAGGTCCTTAAACATCATAATGAACTAAATCAAATGGCATAAGCTGTTTATTACAACTTAGAGGGTAGGATACCTGATGACTCTTAGCTAAAATACAAGTCTGACACTGGAAAGCAGACTCGTTGACACCACTAAATAATGCAGGAAATAAATGCCGTAAATAGGAGCCATGACCAAATCGGTAATGGAACAACCAAATCAGGCAATGCTAAGAAGTTTCGGCACTACCAGCACGAAGAACCTGACTAGTTGCCACATCATCCACATAATAAAGCCCCTCCTTTTTAGTATCACGACCAAAGATCTCCCGAGTCTGGATATCCTATAGTAAGACAAAAGATGGATACATCAGTACAACGTAGTTTAACTGCTCAGTAACTTGCGGTACAGATATTAAATTACTAGACAAAGATGGAACCAGTAACACTTTGTCCAATGGTAAAGCAGGTGTCAAGAGTATAGAACCAGCCCCCGTGACGGAAGCAGTAGCATTATTAGCAGTCAAAACATGATCAAGATGAGGCAGAAGTGTAATAGAAAATAAAGCAGAATTATACGACATATGGTCAGTAGTTCCTGAATCAATAATCCAACCTGTATCTCGAGTATCATGGGCATGGAACTCCTTGCCAAAGTTACCTGGAGGCGGAGGTGTTGGAGTGCTTGAGACAACGGTCAAAGTCGGAGGAGGAGTAGCACTAAGATGGTCGTACCCAGTGGTGATGTCAGCCACCGATGTGGGAGCAACAGCCATATGAGCTTTGCTGTTCAGTTGTTCCTTTTTTAAACGCCTCCGCTCCTTCTCCCAATCTGGTACCCCATGCAATGCCCAGCAGGTGTCGATAATATGTCTCTTTTCACCACAGTGATCACACTTCAATTTGTCTTTTTCTGCAGAATTCAGGCGACGAGGAAGAACAGCAGAAGAGCCAGACCTTGTAAGCGGAGAAACCAAAGCAGTGTTTTTGGAAGCAAATACAACAGCAGGTTCCCCAATCTTGGTGCGAGATCCAAGCATAGTAATCTGTCGTTGAGCCTCTTGACGAACCATAAAAAATACATTTTTGATACTTGGAACTTTATCACTTCGTAGAATATCACTGCGGACCTTGTCATAAGTATCATCAAGGCCAGCCAAAAAATCATACACACAATCTGCCATAACAGGAACTTGAAAAGTCTTCATATCATCATCACACTTCATCTGAAAAGGACATCTCTTGTCCAATTCAAGCAAGATTGCCTTAAGTTCAGCAAAATAGGTAGAGACATGACGACCCTCTTGCTTGAGACGGGTAGCCTGGCACCGCAATTCATAGAGCCGGGATATGTCAAAGCCATCATAAAACATCTGATTAACAGCACCCCAAATTTCCTTAGTAGTAGGTAGAGTATGAAACATATTCAACAAACTGGGTTCCATAGTTTGCAGCATCCAAATTTTCACAACAGCATCAGCAATTTTTCACTTCCCAAATTTCGGGTCTTTGGAATCATGGGCATCAGTGTCGCCAGTCAGGTAACCTAATTTGCCTTGTGTAGTAGCATGGAGTTCGATCATCGAATCCCATATCTCATTGTTGGATCCATTCAATTTGAATCCCATAGGTAGGTTAGTGGATGATTCGGTATGAACCGTCACAATAGGAGTAGAAGAAGAAGAGTCAGTGACATCTGACATGGTGATAGATAGCGGCGGCAGCGAAAAATTAGGTGATGACGAAGACAGTAAGAGATATAAGACGGCACAGTCTTAAGTGTATAGGCCAGCTGCAGCGGAAAATAGGTATTTTTAGGATTAGGGTTTTGATGTTGTAGAGATGGATCGGAACCCGCTCTGATACCAACTCAAAATAATTAGGGTTTAAAACTGATATCACTACTACAAAAAGTGAAAAAGACGACCAGAAAAAAACGACGGTTCAACAGAAAACCGTCGTTGTGTTTGAAAAGATGACGGTTTTATAAAACCGCCGTGTATTATTAACTTAAACAACTAAAAAATGAAGATTATAATGAGTGTTCCGAAAAAACGACACACCTAATTTAAAAACAGACGTCTTATTGAAAAAGGTTTTCCTCAGAGTACACTATGAGCCAAAAAACAACGGCAGAAGGTATGAACCTACCGACGTAGAAAGTAAAGACAATGGTGTAAATAAATAGCCGCCGTGTTTACTCCGTAAGAAACACGACCAAGTTTTCTTATCCGGCGTCATATAATTTCAAAAGAATCCACGGCGGTAAATTACAAAACACCACCGTATTAAATAAATGTAAGATAAATTTATTGACTTATTTCTTGTAGCATACTACGATGGTATCTTTAACTCTGACCACGTTGGTTTGTTCAATTAATGTCGTATAATAAAATTTACCACGTCATGAAGTTAAATTTACCATCGTATTTATTCACTTTAGACGTCAACCCTGATATATAAACCGTCATCTTAATAATATTATTTTTTTACTATTTTTTTGATATCCTACGACGGTAGACCAACTTAATGACAAGAATTGACAAAAACCACGACGGTTTATATAGAAAACTGCCGACAGAATCAGATTTTTCTGAGATCCCAAGAGATACGTCGTGAAGTTAAAATTACCGTAGTATTTATTCACTTTATACGTCTCACGTTATATCTAAACCGTCGTCTTAATAGTATTTTTATTTCAATTTATTTATATTATTATGGTTTCCTACATCGGTAGATCATATTAATGACAAGAATTGAGAATAACCACGACGGTTTATACAGAAAACCACCGACATAATCAGATTTTTCTGAGATCCAAGAGTTACGAAATCTTACTAGATGGAACTCTATTCCTCATCATAATCGGACCACATAAAGAAAATATTTTAGACGTTGAGGATGTGTGTGTGTTTGTGTCTTTCAGATACACAAACGCACACACACATAAACATCAAAAAATTTACCTCTAAGATTTGACGAAGGCAGCCACAGATTTGCATTCTAATAGACAATTTTTTGGAAGTTGATGATGTGTGTGTGTTTGTGTCCTTCAGATACACAAACGCACACGCACATCAATATCCAAATAATTGCCTCTAAAATTTGACGACGGCAGAAACATATTTGCATTCAGAGAGACAATTTTTTGGAACTTGATGATGTGTGTGTGTTTGTGTCCTCCAGATACACAAACATACACACACATCAACATCCAAACAATCGCCTACACGTCAGTTATATTACACCTAACGACATTTAACAAGTAATCTATGTCAGTTCTTGAAACACGGAAGACGTATTAAATACCAAACAACGTCGGTTATTAAACTAAAGGCAACGTGGAGTAGACAAACAACATCGGTTACCTATAAAAAAGCGACATGGTAACTTATTATAATACTTCTTTTAAAGTAAACTTTTGACGGGTAGTGCCCAACTAACCACGTCGTTTTGAAATACAAAAAGTCAAAAGGCTTTTTTACTAACTACATTGGTTGATGTTATTTTAATGTCGTGGTAAGTACATACTAGGGCAGTTTTTATGATTACCGTTGTTGTCGTTATCTTTGGGACACTATATAAACTTCTTGGTCACCTGACCTAAACTTTTACGTTTTCTCTAAAATTTTCAGTTTTCTCTCAATTTCCCTCTCTTTTCCGAAAAGCTACGTTTCTGATTCTCAGTTTCCCTCTCTTTTACGTTCTTCCTCATCTTCGTCTCCAAAATTTTATTCCAAAGAAAACTTTCTTTGCAAGCCAAAGGTATTTTATCACTCCGTTTTTTTTCTTCACTTTCCCTTTCATTTGAAGTTTTTTTTTTAAAGAACGAGTCACACTGATGTTTGAAACAAGACTAGAGTATGAAAAGGCCAAATCTTTTACTGTTCCCACTCACAGTTCATGTGAGGACGATGGGTTTTTATCGAATTTGACATTTTTTTTGATACACCATGACGGTAATTAAATTCTTGCTGTTTCAATAGCACGACTGTTCATAATAACTGACGTGGTGTGTTAATAAATACGTCGTTTGAAAGAGAAAATCGTCGTCTGATTTGAAACAAACGTGGGAGAGGAAAAACTGGGCGGTTTTTTTATTTGTGAACTTATAATACGACGACGGTTGTATTTAATTACTTTCGTCTTAAGTTAATGACCACGTCATATTAGCACATCCACGTTTTTATAGATTAGCACGACGGTTCTGCTTGTTTGCCGTCCTCTGAACATTCATTTTACGTCTGTATTTTACCTAACTGTTGTTATCTTTCTTGCAGTTTGTACTTCTCTCTAAACATGGTTTCAAAATCTCAAAGTAAGGAGGCTCAAGCGGCAAAAGGTCAAGGCAAGGACATTGCAGTTTCAAAGGCACAAATGGCTGAATCCAAATCTGTTCCAAGCAATCCTGCAAAGAAGATGAGAGTTACTTCATCCTCCGAGAAAGACCCAAGCTCTGGGACATTTGATGAAGTGACGAAATCGACTCGCGGTATCAACACAATGAGCCGTGTTGTGAAGAGGAAAATCCATAAGATTAAGCCTGTGGTTGAGTACAATAAAAATGGCAGACCACATGGCAAAGCTGCTATTGAGATGTAGAGTTACATTGATGTTTTGGCACGCACCAGAGTCCCTCTTGTGGACAAGAAATGGACTGAATTGCCCAAGGACCTAAAGGAACAGATTTGGGAAGCTGTTCAAATGGCTTATGTTGTTGGGGAAGGGGGCAAGAAGATGGTGTTGTCGTCTGCCTCCAAAAAATGGAAGGATTTAAGTCTACCTACTAGGCAGTTTATCCTTCCATTCGCAAATGAGAGGGAGAAGTTAAAAGAGCCCCCTCAACTTTATAACTTCATAGAGAAAGTAAAAACCGTCGTCGTATGCCTGAAAACGCGTCGATATCCAGTTTATTTTCAAGATCCCAAAACCCTATTAAGAACACAACATATATATATATGAAACCAAGCATGAAACCAACATATACATGAAACCAACATATACTAAGCATGAAAACAATAAATCCATTCCCAATTCAACATAACAGAGAGTGATTAAAAGACCCGACAACATGAAATCCATTCCCTATTCAACATAACAGAGAGTGATCAAGAAAACATTAAACAGAAAATCCATGAACCCATACCTCCAACAACATTATTAACAGATCGCAAAACATATACATAAAACCCTTTAACAATGGGGAAGAGAGGGTTTGTACTTACAAGTTGGCAGAGCTCACAGATTATGACCAAATTGGTTTTGACACAGCCTGGAGAGCCCAACTTTGAATTAGAGATGAAGTGAGAGAGCGAAATGTTATGTTGCGCGAAATCTGAAAATTTTAGGGTTCAGGGTTAGAAGTATAAAACTAAGAGCCAAATCTGAAAATTTTAGGTCCCGCAAATATTTTAAGAAAGCGCGCTCTTTAAAATATCGACCGAAAAAACAAACGTCGTTAAAATTTCACATTAAACATGACGCAAAATTTCACATTAAGGACGTCGTGGTAAAACTATGTACGACGCAAAATCAAACAGAAGTCGTCAAAACTATGAAAAACCACGTCTGGGTTAAGTAATTAACGACGTCGTAAATAACAATAAACGACACACGTGTAAACAGAACGTCGTTTAAAAGAGAAACCATGGCGGATTTTTCACCATACGACGTAAACTCAATATTCCACGACTCAATCACCGTCGTTAAAAGTAATACCTTAAACTTTAAAACCATAAATTATATATTTGTAAAATTTAATTTTATAAAATTGTTTATGGTTTTACATCCTAATAAATAACAA
>NW_007362552.1:0-27293 GCF_000346735.1 Prunus mume
TACGGCTATAGTTTCCCGATCTTTCTTGTCCATGTCTTGTTTGTGTGCATACTCCATTTCTCATGCAAATGTTTCATCTATTGTCTTGTCAGCCTTATCTCTTTTCATGCCTCTCTCAATTCTTGTTGTGACGTTGATAGCAATTTGCTCCAAAATTTTTGCACAATCATCGTTCGAAGTGTTCCCTTTTTTTGCCTTTGTTGCCTTTCGGCTCCCTTTGGATTGGTGAGTCTTGATTCATCGAGGAGTCCAAGGGCGAATCCAATGCCGGTGAATCGTGGAGTGGCGTCTCATTCAAAACAATGGTTGGACCCATGAGAATAATTTTGAATCTTAAACAATTCTTCACAACCTCTAAACAATTGGTGAATGTTGAAAGATTTTTTGCCTTGGGCAATAGCACTGAACCGCATTTTTCCTTGCATAATCTATAATAAGAAAACAAATTGGAAATGCAAAAAAATATAAAACAATATGACATTAAATTTAATAAAACGACAATACAAAAAATTTACCTCGTTGCCAAGATTTTCACCACTTCAAACGTTGTCCCTCACTTTTACCAACACATCTCTCCATTTTCTAACTCTTTATTCAAAATTTTCCACCTACTAGCCAAGGTCATGTCCTTACGAGTTAAACCAGATGTTTCACAAAATTCTCCTTGAATTTTTCTCTACATATGAGAGAATTTCAGCTCATTACTCGTGATCGGGCAATGACCAACTTAGACCCAACACTCACACAAAACATCTTCCATGGTTTGTCCACGAGCCTCCAGCTTCAATTGAAGAGGCTATTTGTATTTTTACACAAATGAAATTTAGTAGTAGAAAATTTGGTGTGGAAAGTGAATAATATTAGAAGGAGAATAATTTGTATGAAGATTTGGTGTGGAAAGTGAATAATATTAGTAGGTATTTATAGAAAAAGATTTGAATTTTTTGGTATGTTTTCCAAAAAAATTAGATTTTTTTTAGTGAAAGAATGGATCGGATACCCCAAGAAGCGCCACGTGGCTTTTATCCATTGGGGGAAAGCAGGCGCTGACAACATCAATGACGAAAATTCAAAATTTCTTTTACAGTTGGCACGTGTGACGCGTGCGGTCATGTTGTGTACGTCACACACCAATAATAAAAAACATTTGAATTCGCATCATGGCGTTAGTGGTGACGTCATCCTGGTATGAGCGGGGGCGTCATAGCCCTCATAACAGGCTAATTTTGCCTTGGGGCTTTGCCCAGGTTGGTGGAGCCCAGCTCTTACTAGCTAGATGGCGTCACTGGCCTAGGCCCCCTCTTGCTCGGGTTGGGAGGAGTTGAAACGACCAGACCCAAATTCCACCTTGGAATCCGGGCTAAATCCTGTTTAAACTGACACTTGGTGGTTGTGGGTCGTAAATGACCAAAAGGCCTTGAAAAACAATAACACAAACCCTAAGGCCCTAACTCGTGGCTGCGCCTGATAACTGTAGGCTGCCTACGTACCCTTACTGAGGGATCAAGCGACACGTAGTTCTTTCTTCTGTTCATGATCTGTAATTGAACTGTTTACTGTAAACCTGGTTCTAGGGTTGGCATTCTTGGAGTATCCAGGATTCCGTTTTATGATCCATCAAATACTATACGATCCTGGCCAGGTCTAGATTACCATATCCGAAAATGGTTACGATCCAACGATTCGAAACTATTGAACCCGGAAATCACACAATATGCGAGATCCGTTCGGGGTTCAAACGTTAATTGAGATCCGCGAATTCCTACGTGCTCGTGATGACCCAAAGATCATTCTAGAACTGAAAGTGGTCTCTACGAATCTGCTCACGTGCCGCCACACGCGCTGGCAACGCGTGGGTGGCTTGATTAATTCCTGGTGGTCTGAAAAACTCTAAACCACCAGCCCAAACTCCTAATTTAGGTAAAATACCTCATTTGGAACAACTTTTGTCCTTGGACATACCCCAATGGCCGAAACAGTGACCCGAAAATATGCTGAAACCTAACTTAAACAATGGAATGATCTACACTTGAAATCTCTGAAATCTTACCCAACCAGCAGCTAGAGCATGGAAAATAGCTAGAAAACCATACCTCACTCGTCCGATTTGGTGGCCGTAGGCGTCCAAATGAGCTCCCGAAAGTTTACTAAAAAAAAAAACTGTCCACCATTGCCTGTTTCGTGGTTGATTCCGGCGACCACACCGGCGGATCACGGCTGGGATGGGTTGAGATTGAAAGAGGGGAGTGAGGTGGTTCGTTTGGCACTGGTCTTGCTCGAATTGGTGGTCGGAGCTGAGAGAAATCCTCTCCTAAAGTCGGCTGGTCGAGTTGCCGACATATGAGAAATCTAGGTTTTTAAGAAGGGAGTTTCACTAATACACCCAAAATAGAGGCTGAAATTATAAAAAAACCCATTTTAAATACACACCCAAGACACATTTATTAAACACACTCAAAACCCATTTATAAACACACCCAAAAAAATATACAATTGTTGATTTTTGGGTTGATATTGGGTGTGTTTCTATGTTTTAAACAGTGTTGGTTTTTTTTATAAATTCATGTCTAGGATTGGGTTTATTTATAAATTTGTATTTTAAGAACTCAACTTTGAAATATTCACGGTTATGCCATTGAACTTCTTTTGATCGTAACTCCTTCGTTACAACTCCGATTTGAGCCCACTACGTGTCTACAGACTCATCTCGCTGCGCTCTACGCAAGGTATAACTGAAATTCCCAAATTCCTTCCCGGTCAAAAAGTCAACTTTTAAATCATTAAAATATTCTAAGGGTATAATGGTCTTTTATTGGAATAAATTAATAATTAAATATTAATTAAGGACTGGGTTGTTACAGGAGTGATGCGTTGGAAATGCTCTTAGGCGTCCCTTTTTTAAGATAAAAAAAGGTATAGTCGCGCAACTATACTCTTTTAATATATTATATCTAAAAGGCGAATAGCCTCACGGCTTAACTATTTATTAACAAAAATTTAAAGAAAAGGATCTTTCTAGTTGCATTAGTTTATATTTTATAGATATTAATTTTCAATCAATAATATACAAAAATTTGGTGTATAATACATGAATTTTGTGTGTATTATTGGAAATCTGGTTTTTTTTTTTTTAAATGTATTAAACATGAAAAATAAATATGTACGTGTACAATACAAGTATTAAAAGTGAAAATGCTAAATTCTAGAAATGTAAAAACTCAAAAGGGGACAATAGAAACTCGATAATGGCCTAATAGTAATAATGGAGATTTAAAATGAGTATAGTTGCGCGGCTATACTATACTACTCTTATAGATAAACAAAAATTGGGGAAAAATAATTTTGAAAAAGAACGTAGTATCTATTTAAAGAGTATACTGTTGCTATTTTTTTTTTAAAAATCCGGATTATAGTCATGCAGCTATACTATTTATTTATTTTTTTATAAAAGGGATTTGCCTATCGATTGCCCCTAGAGATTTTGATAGACATATAGTATTTTTATTCACAAGATATGATTTCACAACTTATACTACCATCATCTTATCATGACTATCACCATAACCGCCGCCGCTGCCGCCATCGCCACCTCCACCACCACCCACCGCCGGCCCACCATCACTACTACCGTCATCACCGCCAGCACCATCACCATCACCATCATTGCCACTGCCACTACCACCCCCGCTATCAGCCCCATCGTCTCCACAGCCACAGCCACAACCAGGATCATCAAAAACCTATCCAGCCACATCACCCTTGGCCTCCCAACCTTTTCTCTCTATCTATCTATCTCTCTCTCTCTCTCTCTCTCTCTCTCCACCTCTTGTGCCACCCCATACCCAAAACTCAAATCCACGCCACAACAATGGCTGCCTCCTCTTTAGCAACATCATAAATCTAATTTTTGGTTCTACCAAATAACATAAATCTTTGATATAAAGAGAGGCAAGCTGAAATAATAAGATCGAGAAGCCCCCAACCCCGTCCCTTTCGCGGCCGTCGTAGCCCATGAGAAGTTCGAGAAGCTCGACCCCGAAATCTCCGACCTCACCCTTGAAGAGGCTCGCATCCTCGTCGACTTCCTCCAAGACAAGCTTGGCGGCTCTGCTGCAGCTTTGGTTTCGGTCGTTGTGGTGGCATAGAGAGAGAGAGAGACAAGCTTGGCGGCTCTGCTGCAGCTTTGGTTTCGGTCGTTGTGGTGGCATAGAGAGAGGGAGAGAGAGAGAGAGAGAGAGAGAGAGGTGGGGAATAGGGTTGTGTCACTGGGTAGGTTTTGTTTTAAAAGAACTAGCCTCTTCGCACGTGCTTTTGTGCCTGCGAGAGGCTTTTTAAAAAAAAAAAATATATTTATTTTATAATTAAAAAAGATAATGGGTAGTTGTGTTCCATAAAAATATAATCCATTATCTAATTTTTCTTAGCCAAAAAGAGCTACTGAATAGCTCACTAAAATTGATATGACTGCTATGGATGGCCCGATACTGGGTATTCTCCTAGATGGAAGAAGATTTTCTTTGAAAAAGTGTGAATTTACCATATTATCCTCATTTAATTAATAATTTCAATTCTTAGTGCCAGTTTGGCATTGCTTATTTGAGGTGATAAGTGATTTTTTAAAATTTTTGAGAAGCCTAGCTTGTATGGTAAACTATGAGAAAATCACTTATTGTTAAAAGTTGATGTGAGAGAAAGCTATAAGGGAAAACAACTAATGAGATGCTTTCATTTTCTGATTAAATAGGAATTAGTTTTGAAGAGTGTAATCTTAAATTAATATTTAATTATTAATTTATTCAAGGAATATTTTAATGGTTTAAAAGTTGACTTTTTGTTCTAGAAAGAATCTGGGATTCTAGTTGTACTGTTGTGTAGAGCACGTCGAGATGAGTTCGTAGACATGTAGTGGGCTCAAATCGGAGTCATATTGAAGAAGTTACGATCAAAAGAAGTCCAGTGGCACAATCGTAATTTTTGCGAAGTCAATTTTTAAAAACCAGAAACCTCTCTCTTCCCCCCCGATCCAGCCCTCTCCCCCTCCAGTTTCGCAGTAGATTTTCGGACGGTGAGAATACTGCCGTCTGGCCACCATTTCTAGCGCCACAACTTGCAAACTTTTCATCTCTCTCTTCTCTACACATCTATGCCAATTTCCAGCCACAAATCCAAGAGAATTAGACCTAAAATTCGAGCCAAACCTGAGCCCAAAACAGGCTAGTTTTAAACAGCAACTTTCGACTTCGTTTCCCTCCAACTCCAGCCACCCCAGGTCGTGCCATCACACCCCAAACACTCCCCTACCTTCCCTCCTTAATTTCCCTCAAAGACCCGACCCAATTTCAAGTAGGAATTATCAAACCTAATCTCAAAAATTTCCAGGTTTTTCAGGAGACAAAATCCTTTGTTCGAGGGCTTTAACGGTGGAATTGATCTTCGAGTAAAGGTATAAAGTTACTCTCCTTAATGTGCTTGATCTGTAAGTATGATTATTGGCCGGCGGTTTAGAGTTTCCAGATCGTCGAAGAATTTCTCTACACACCGCGGACGTGTGGCTGCACTTCGACGGGGTGTCAAGGTTGGGCATTGGCCCTAAAATGATCCTCACGTCGTTCTGAGCACGAAGGTATGCTCGGATTTCATTTTGATTACCGTTTTTTTGTCGATCGGATATCGCATATTAGACGTTATCCGGGTTCAATATGTTCCGACCTTTGAATCGACTTCATTTTCAAATATTTTGATCTAGGCACCTCTAGGATCGTGTAGAAATTCATGGATCGAGAATCGGAGTCTTGGATATTCAGATTCAATAATTCAAAGTTTAGATAAACGACAACCATTCGATCATGCGATTGCACTTGATCCGACCGTTTGATTCGAACCAAACTTGCAGGGCATGTTTAGTAAAGTGTGTTGAACCTATAGGAACTCTCTGATTGGTAAACAAAGGTCGTGGACCCCACGGGGACCGGAATGACCAATATGGAAATTTAATCGTTTATTCAATCTCAAATCTTTTCAGACCATTCCGCTTGTCAGAAATGTTGAAAATGGGCCTACGAACTTTCTTAAGTTACATACACACACTTTTGAGGTCGGGGGTCAGGGTTTTGATTAAATAATTGTGGTTGAGTTATTTTATTGATTAAATGTTTTAATTACTTAAATAGGTACTAGGGCTTTATTGAACTCGCAGGAAGGACCATTGAAAGGGTTAGGCTGGCTCAGACGCTCAGTGAGTGGACTTTTGTTTTATAAATAAATTTTATGCAGTAAAAATTTTATTATTTCTATGGAATGAATTATTTATGGTTTCGCTTTCCAAGCAATTAGTTTGAATCCAAATATTTTTATTAAATTCTGTTTATGTTTAAACGTGAATGGCTTGGAAGGTAGGAAATGAAATGATAACGGGATTTAAGGATTTAATGAGAAATAAAATTATAATTTTTCCAGGAAAGGCTTTTAAATCAACATAGGTACCCAAAATATTGCTTTCAGATGTCCACGGACATCCTAGTTGTCTTCAGTTGAGTCAGCGCGCATTTGACAGTTGCTCCACGAGTTTTAGGGATATTCGGATCGTGAGGAGCGAGGAATGTGACTCAGGTTGACCAAGTGTCCCCTGAGTCTTGCAAGGAATGTGGCTAGGGTGACTTGTGTTTCCGAGGCCTGCGAGAATGTGTCGCTTATGTGATACTTAGAATTGACGATATAATATGGGAAATAAAAATAAAATCATGGAATTGACGGATATATGATGGGTATACCTAGGTGGAAAGGAAGTATTTGTTTACAATATTTTCAAATTGTTATAATGATTTGTTTGAATGCATGATCAGTTATATGTATATAGATATGCATGCTTGAACTTTTGTACGAATATAGAACAATGATATAATTGAATTTTCTAAATATTTTGACAGTGGGTTTAGTATGTTAATATTATATTTTTTCAAAACTTTATTTTGTCAACTCACAATTTTAAATTTTTGCGCCCCCAGGCAGTAATCGTGGTACATATTGAAAATACCCCAAAACTCGAGGGGGTAAACTAGGGATTAGGGTTTAGGGTAAACTAATGTTTGTCGAACATTAAACAACCGAAAAGAAGCCAAGCGGGAGAGAGTACCGAAAGGAAGAGAAGCGAAGCGAGAGAGAGGAAAATGGCGAGGAATTCAGGGGTTTTGATACGGCAGTTGCTTGGCAATCGCAACAACCCGTGTGCAGCAGGTCTTCTTCATCATCTTCACCAAAAACACATCCAAAACCTAACTTCAGTACCAAATACCACACCATCTCCACCACACACAATCGATATCCGTTCCGCTTCCAAACCCTTCTCCAATAATTCCATTCACACCCCAAACCTTCAATTTCTGCAACAGAGACGATATCTCTCCTCATCCTCACTCTCAGAGTCAGATTCAGATTCAAAACATTTACTTTCAGGTCCCTCAAACCTATTCCTCATACAGTGCATGGCTATCCATACTGAGGCAGTTGACAATGTTAAAGGTATGCCAATTTCTCCACCAACCTCATCCCTTCTAAATTTTACAAATATTCAAAATAGGAAATTAAGTTTTGTTGTTTATTTTAATTTTTAATTTTTTTAATTCCTTGGCATAGATGCTAGGTTGTCTGCGGTTTTCTACTACACAGCACCCGGGTGCCGGGCTAGTAAGTTCTAACTTCTAATCAATGAATTTTCTTTCATCAATCAAGTGATTTGCAATAAATTGCTCTCTTCTTGTGCAGCCCGTAAGTGGATAACTCCAATCCTTGATGAGTTGTGTGAGCAATTCCAACACATAAAAATGTATAAGGTTTACATGGATAAGGTAACTTTTTGAAGTGGTTTATGGTTTATTGGAAACAGTAGTTTGACAACTTTCTTACTCCTAACATTGTTCTCTCCTTTAAATCAGATTGTTTGGGCTGAGGCCTAAGTTTGGCTTGGAACCTGAAATATGGATTTAATGATTAAAAGATTACTGCATAAGTTTAAGGAAAACAATTGTACAAGATGTGAAAATCATTAATCTAATCTTGGTATCTGTTTACCCATATAAGATCATTGATATGCTTGAACAATGCATGTGAAAAGGTTTTGTTGACAATTAAATCTTGTTTTGTTTTTCTTGTGCGTGGGTGTGATGTTTGGTTTTGTGAAATAGTTCATTGTCTTTGAATAAAATATTTTCTTTGGTTGATCACATATAGAGGAAGTTACTTTAATCAAACTGATGGTATGAATACATCACTATAGACAAGAAGTCCTTACAACATTACAAATATAGTCCCACAAATCCTGACAATTTTAGACCTTTTACATTCCAAATATTGTTTAGTGTGTACTACACTTCACCTTGCATCTTGACTAGATGCATTAGAATATGGTTGGGAAATATTGTTGGTGAATAGATTTTGACAATCCATGATACTGAGAAGAAATTAAATTTTCTTCTTCGAGTTTCCCTGAACAGTTGAAATGATATAAAAATGTATAGTGAAAGAAAAGGGGCTACGTTGTGAGCATAAAACCAGAGTCAGTGAAAGAAAAAAAAAGTTCTTGTGAATTTCTGCTTGTGTGTGAGGCACATGTTGTCTTGGAGTGACTCCAAGGCACCTTCAGTGTGATGATGGAATTTATCTAATTTCTCAACATGAAACCTTTGGTGCGATGACAAAGGCCAGAGTGAGTCCGGATCTCTCATTTCTTCCTATCTTCCCTTAGGTCTCGTTTGGTTCATGGGAAAGGAGGCTTGGGAATGAGAATTCAATTGCTTTCCCATGTTTGGTAAGTCTAGGCATGGGAAATGGTTGCCTGGCACATGGGAAAGTAGGGGGGAAAGTGAAGCCCTCCTCTTAACTTGGGTTTTGTTTTCCCTCCTCATGGGAAAGTTTGGGAAAATGAGCCAACATTCAATGCACAATTTTCATGACTATTTTGTCCATATGAACAATTTATAATTACAACGTATCATTAAATGCTTTCTTTTTTTATTTGATTTAATACGAGTGTAATTGGAAAATTATACGAACTTTGTTTTCCATTCCTACTTAAAACAAACATGGGAAAGGAAACAAAGTGAAATCTCTCAGTTACTTTCCCAACATTACCAAATGTGGGAAATGAATCTTTCATTTCCATTTCTTGGGAAATGACATGGGGAGTGATTTCCCTTCAAATCCATTCCGTGAACCAAATAGGGCCTTACTGTTCTCCATCAGTTTGGTATCAGAGCATCCTCCACCATGTTCTTACATGGTGAGAGATCCTGTGTACTAGAGGCAGATGGTCACGTTGGCAACCAACTTAAGAATATTCTACCTCAACATGTCAAACTCGAGGTCGAGTTTTCTGCAATGAAGGGAGAATGATGTAGGAGCAATGTTCAAGTTTAGTAAATGGGAATCTTTCTAGTTTCCTATGTAATAAATGCAATTTTATAAGGTTTACTGTCTTTGAGTCTCCCTATGGGACACGATTAATGTATTAGGTGTAATAATTATGTCTTTATAATTCCCAAGTGTGTTAATGTGGATCTTTCAACATTGATGTACCAATTAACCTATAAAAGGGGCTACTTTGTAAGCATAAAATCAGAGTTAGTGAAAGAAAAAAAAAAGTTCATATGAATTTTTTATTGTGTGTGAGGCACAGTTTGTCGTGGAGTGATTCCAAGGCACCTCCGGTGTGATGCCGGAATTTATCTAATTTCTCAACTGGAAACCTGTGGTGTGATACCAAAGGCCACAGTGAGTCCGGATCTCTCATTTCTTCCTATCTTCCCATATTTTCCTACATCATGTTTTTTCTGGGTGAGAGATAACTTAATCGGGTGCAAGATAAAACAAATGTCTTTTTCATTAGCTATGCATTATTTGCTTGCTCATGTCATGCATTATTTTTTTTCCCATACTCTAATTATGATCTGACATGCAGCTCCTCATAGAAGAATCATGATATTATATGTTGTTGTGCCTCTAAATTAGTAGGCTTGACGTTGTTTATTGTATCTACAGAATGGCCCTAACTCATTGGACATATCGGAAGATCCTTACAAGATGGTATATGATCCATTCCTTCTATTTTGTTTTTATCAGAAGGTTACTTTAATCAAACAGATAAGATCAATACATCACTATGGTTTATACTCTTCTACATTTCACTTTTCATCTTAAATTGGTTGGGATTCAGGGGAAGATGTTGCCTTTTCTTTTGTAATAACAGTAGAAATATTGTTGGTGAATAAATTTGACAGTCCATGATACTGAGAAGTAATCAAAATTGTGTTTTGTGAACTAGTTCATTGTCTTTGGAAAAAAAAAAAATGTTTTCTTTGATTGATACGATGTAGAGGAAGTTACTTTAATCAAACTGATATCATGAATACATCACCATAGACAAGAGGTCCCCGTATACAACAATACAAATGTAATCCCACAAATCCTGACAAATCTGAAGTGCTAACTATTTTAGACCTTTTACATTCCAAATTTTTTTTTGTCTATACTACACTTCACCTTGCATCTTGACTGGATGCGTAGAATATGGTTGGGAAATATTGTTGGTGAATAGATTTTGACAGTCCGTGATACTGAGAAGAAATTAAATTTTCTTCTTCGAGTTTCCCTGAACAGTTGCAACAAGACAGAGGGTTTTATCCTATGCTTGTCTTCTTGTTTGAGCTTTTTGTTCTGAGTGAAAGATAACTTAATCGGGTACATGATAAAACAAATGTCTTTTTCATTTGCTATGCATTAATCGCTTGATCATGTCATGCATTTATTTGTTCTCAGGGAATTCGGGACCTAACGATGTTCGGTTCGTTTTCCCATGCTTTTTGTTCTGAGTGAAATAGATGGGATGCAGTTCACCCGGGAAGAGGTACTTGTGTAATCCCTGGAAGGATATCTCTTTGGGTTATCCTGTCTTTTTACAGTGTTGTGATCTGGTTGTGGGCACATAAGGGGAATTTGGTGTTGTTCTGGGAGGACTTGTGGCTGGTTGTGGGTGCTTTGAAGATTCTTTTTCCTAGACTGTATGCGCTTTCTAGCAATGATTTTGGCTGCGTTTCTAGTTTTGAGGATTCTTATGTCCACCTTTATAATTGGAATTTCGGCTTCAGGAGAAATCTTAATGGTGTGGAGGTGGATGAGCTGTCTAGGTTGCTGCATATTCTGGAAAGGGTGCGTTTGTTTCAAAACCGTGATGACCGTAGGAGCTGGAAGCTCGATAAGACGGGGTTGTTTTCTTGCAAATCCTACAATTTTTTTCTGCTTAACAGTGGCAGCAGGCCACTTTCATCGTTCTTGCCCCAGATTTGGAAGTCAAAGGTTCCCCCAAAAATTAAATTTCACGTATGTCTCCTGGCACTTGGGAAGCTTAATACTTGTGATCAAATCCAAAGGAGAAGGCCTTCCTTCTATCTTTCTCCTCAGTGATGTGTTTTGTGTAAATCTCATTTGGAAAGCATGGATCATGTGTTTCTTCATTGTCCTTTTTCCTTACAAGTCTGGTGGAGTTTATTTAGGGAGTCCAGCTGAGTTATCCCTAAAGACTGTTTTGATTTCCTATGTACTAAGTTTGAGGCTTTGGGTAGGGGGAAGAAAGCCACAACTTTATGGGAGTGCTTGGTGTATGCTGGTTTTTGGTTTATTTGGCTGGAACGCAACAGAAGAATTTTTTTTATGATTATCAGGAAGAGGGTGTCGAGGAAATCTTGAAGAAGGCTAGATATTGCGCTGCTCTTTGGGCTTCAGTTACCCCAGTTTTTAAGGATTATAACCCTTCTGTCATTATGTTGGATTAGTGGCGGCTGTGAAGTAAGGGTGTTTACTTCTCACGTTGCCTCTCTTCTCTTCTTTGCTGTTTATTTTCTTTTGGCTTTTTTTAGGCTGCTTTTGTGTTTTGTTTTGCCTGGCTGTGGATGCCTTATCACCTTTTCTATATATCGTTTCTATTCAGAAAAAAAATTGTCATGCATTAATTTGTTTTCCGTACTCTAATTATGATCCGACGTGCAGTTACTCACAGAGGAATCATGATATTATATTTTGTTGTGCCACTAAATTAGTAGACCTGACATTGTTTATTTTCTATAGAATGGCCCTGGATGCCCTATTGACTTGCGTGGATTTTATTACAAAGAGGTAAATGATTCGATCCTTCTATTATGTTTTTATCGGAAGGTTACTTAAATCAAACAGATAAGATCAATACATCACCACTTCACCTTTCATCTTAAAATTGTTTGGGATTCCAAGGAAGATGTTTCCTATACTTTTGTAAAAACAATAGATAAATTGCTGGTGAATATATTTGATAGTCCTTAATACTGAGAAGTAATCAAAATTGTCTTTTCGAGTTCTGAGGCATAGTGGGTTTTATCCCATGCTTGTCTGCTCTAATCAGTTTGTTCTGGGTAAAAGATGACTTAATCGTGCACCTGATAAAATTTATGTATTTTTTCATTGGCTATGCATTAATGCTTGCTCATGCAGTAATTTTTTCCGTACTCTAATTATGATGCGCCATGCAGCTGCATATAGAATAGTCATCATATTATTTCTTGTTATGCCTCTAAACTAGTAGTTCTGACATTTATTATATCTATAGAATATCGTTGGATCCAGATTGGACAAGTTGGGAATTCACAAGACGGTAAATGATTTGATCCTTCTATTTTGTTTGAATGTAAATGTCTGCACTTAGTTCAGTGTTGTAATTTCTCATGTGTTTGACCTTTTCTTTCTAAATTTGGCTTGTAGCTCTTACCATATCCTAATTAGTAATTTAGAAAAGTATAAACAGCCTATGCTTATCTGGGAAAATGGGGGCTAAGCGTTTTGTTCAAGCTGTGTGAATATATTTCAGCCCTGTTTTTATCTTAAAATGGAATATTACTCTACTGATGTGTGCATTTTGCTGCAGCCAACGTTCCATTGCTATCTAAAAGGGAAAAGGGTAGATGAGGTTTCCGGTGCTTCTATCAAACACTTGAAAAAGAGACTTGAAAATGTCTACAAGTAATTCTTCTCTCGGTTACCCTACTTCTGTGTGAATTTGTGTATTTGTGAATGGAGTCATATTTTGGTGCCCATGAAGGTTTTTGACTGTTGTTGAAGTCAAGATGTGATCTTTCTATATCTTTTTATTTCTATCTTTGTGATAAATGGATGAATGATATAGCAAGTTACTAAACTGACCCTATTGTTGAATTTTTCTCATCTGCTGTACTTGCTCCTCAATGTACGTAAAGTCCATCTGGGATGAAGAAAAGGAGGAAAGATGAGAATAATGGAGGATTTGTTACAGTACATCCAAGTATGTTTCCTGAAACATCATTTATTAAGATGAAGTCCGAACTTCGACTAGAAATTTTTAATTTTGATGGTGAGGAAAAGATGTATGATGAGGAAAAGATGACAGATGATGAGTACAAGAGGGCAAAGGACAAGAATCACAAGATGATGTGGTTTGCCAAAGGGTTGCTTTCAAGTAAAAAGAAGAGAGAGATGTTTTGTAAATTGAAAGATCCTGAAGCCAAGCGCAAATGGATTGAGAGTGAAATGGCTGAGGAATGAACTGGAAGTACTTGTATCATGGTACATGTTACGTTGTTCGACAGTGTCTATGGTTTAGACTTGTGTGGTGCTGGATTAAGATATCCTTTTTCTTTTTCTTTTTTAAAATTTATATACCCACTTCTAGCATCAATATTATTAAGATATCCTTTTTTTTTTCTTTGAATTATTAAGATATCGTAATTCATCAAATTTGGAGAAGGCTTAAATGTCAAAATGGTGCATGTGTTACTCATTTGGTCAATTTTGTCTCAGTGTTTTCAATTTGGCTAATTTAATCCATATGTTTTACTATGTTAGCTAATATTGTTCATTCTGCCAAACTAATGTTAAAAAATTAATTTAAAAAATTAGGATTAATGACAGTTTAGTCCCATGCGATTATACTCTTAAGATATGTTAGTCTCTATCTTCTAAATTTTTATAATTACATATCCCGGTTTTTAAATTTGTTACAATATGATCCATCGTTAGCATTTCCCTCCTATATCACCATTAGTTGCTTACATGGGATTTATGGATTTGACATTTTTGTTTTGTTTTTTATATTTTAAATTGATTAAAATTTTGGCACTTCTTTTTATTTTATTTTAGTGCACCGGGCGCGGGGTTTTCACCAACCCCCAGTTCCGAGGCGTAACAATTAAAGCTAGCAATACTGGAAGAAAACAACTTTAACATACAAGGGCTTTAGACTGTTATAAAAAATAATAGTTATAAACTTGAACTGAACCGATTAAATAGTACTAATTTCGGTTCTGTTTTGAGATGAAAACCAGATCAAACCATATCGCGCCCACCGTTAGTAGCCACAATGGCTATAAAGTTACCAACGGTTGGGTTTTAATTCAATCAACTCAGTTGAATATTCACAAGTGGGCCATGTTCCCCAAAGAAAAAAAAAGGTACAGTTACAATACAAGCTACAGACAGAGAGCATGAAATACGGTTACAATACAAGTACAGAGTTTTATGAAATAATGTGATATGTTTTATGAAATAATATTTTATTTTACATATGTTATGGATTAGTTAATTTTTTCAACATCGATACATGCAAAATTTTGTACCAAATCCCACATGCTTAGCTCTAGAGTTATACAAAACAAAATAGTGTAGATATCAATAATGGAAACAAAAACAAAAACAGAAATTGCAAACAAAAACAAAAAATGAAAACCAAAAAATTCATACCAACAGCTAGTAAAAATAGCCAAAACCAATAAAATCATATAATTGTTATAAAAAATAATAGTTTTCCTCTTTCCGTAAAGCCATATACAAATATATTTATATTATAAATAACATATAAACAAATTGAAAAGCTTTGAAGGTATAATGAAATTGAAGAAAACAAAATAATAGGTAAGTAAAAGGAAAATAAATAATAAGTAAGCAGGTGAGTTGTGAACCACGTCAGAGACGCTGTCCTAAAGCCTTTGTAGCCTCCCTACTATACAAATATATTTATATTATAAATAACATATAAACAAATTGAAAAGCTTTGAAGGTATAATGAAATTGAAGAAAACAAAATAATAGGTAAGTAAAAGGAAAATAAATAATAAGTAAGAAGTTGAGTTTGGTACGGTAAAGCATGTCAAAGATGCTGTCCTAAAGCCTTTGTAGCCTCCTTATGTGCAGGTGCTAACGGTCTACAAGACTCCAAGATACGACCCCTCGTACACAAACTCAAGATCCGCTATGAGCACATTTATAGACAAATATAGGTATCCAAGTCACATAACTATTGCCCAAAATAATAATAATATAAAGTAGAGAATATATGTAAAAGTAGAAAAGGAGAGAATTAGAATGTATATGTGATATTCTGATGTCAAATGTGAGGGAGGAGTGGCCTTTTATAGGCATCCAAAAACATGTAACCTTCACCAACCATAAAAGTTCACCAACCAAAAAATTAAGGCATTCACCAACCAGAAATAAAACTTGAATATTAAATATTTATAACCCCCACAATAAATAAAATGAAACAACCAAAATAATTAAATAAATAAAACGGTTAAATTTTTAAAACTTTTTTAAATTCCAACCATAATCAGATTAGAAACTGCAATGTAGCACCTAGTAAGCCACATCCCGAGATACACCTACTAATAAGTGAGGAACTAAAAGGCAAACCATGATGAAAGTACTAGAAAAATCAACTTTTAAAAACCAATAAATAACTAGAAAATTTAAATACAATTTAATCAAGAATATACATACCTCAAGAACAGAACATCTGAGCTTCACATCAAAACATGAATACTGCAACATAAGAAGAAGATCGAAAAACGCACTGCAATTTCTAGAAAAACCAAAATTTCGCATATTTAAGTGGGATTTTAAAACAAAAAAACAAAAAAACAAAAAAACAAAAAAACAAAAAAAAAACTACAAACCACAAACTACAAAAAAAAAACGACAACGACAACAAAAGCACAAACTAATTTTACAGAAAAAAAAACTGCACTTCAAAGTATGGGAAAAAAATAAACATATTAATAAGAGAGGAACCAAAATGCAAAACCATGATGAAAGTACTAAAATGAAAACTGCAATGCAATTTCCGTTTTCTGCATTGCAGTTTCTGATCAAGTTGCAACCACACTAACAAAAAAAAAAAAAAACCAAAAATCAAAGCCATTATGAAAACAAGCAACTAAACAAAGTCAAAAAGACACATCCATTGATGACACAATTGTATAATTTCCATTAACTTCAAAAATCATACCAATATCAAATGATAAAACAATTTAGCAAATTGTAATTAAATGGAAACTGCGATGCAGTGTGTAAACTGCAATCCAGTAAGGGCAAAACTGCTATGCAACACATGTCTAGAAATTCACTGAACTATCTCTAACATAAGCAACCATAAACTAAAAACGAAAAAGTACCTATTTTTTCTTTTCGGGTATGAGGAGACTCAAAGTCACTAAACCAAAAACACCAACGAAACATAACACATACTAAATTTATTGCAAAGACCTTTACTGCACTGAAACAAGAAGACTAATATATTGACAAACGGTATCGCTTTGGACACCAACACCCCACCGAAGCGTGGGAGCTGTAACAGAGAGGCATTGTGTCCCGGTGCGATCCCTCAGTTGTCTCGAGCGCGTAGGTGTGTTTAGATTCCAATTCAGATTTCGCCTATTTGTGATTTTCGGGTTCAATATGTTCGGACTGTTGGATCGAACTCAAATTCACATATGTTGTACCTTGTGTTTCTAGGATCATATAGGATTCGACGGATCGTGAATCTGACCCCGGGATACTCCAAAATCGCGGATCCTAGGTTTAAATATATCGTAATTGTCCGATCATACGATCGTGATCAATCCAACCGTCTGATTCAAACCAAACTTGCAGGACATAGTTATTTAAATGTGGGGAACCTAGAGGAACTCTTGGATTGATAGTTGGAGGTCGTGGACCCCATGGGGTCCCGGATTGGCCAATATGGAAATTTATCGCTTATTGTGTCTCGGGTCTTTTTCAAACCGTTCTAGTAATTAAATTTGTAATGGTTTAAATAGGTACTCAAGCACCAGTTGAACCGCAGGAGGGACCGTCAAAGGGTCAAGCGAGCTTGGACGCTCAGTGAATTGACTTTTGTTTTATAAATGATTTTATGCAATTAAGTTTCGTTATTTGATCTTGAATAAGTTATTATTGATTATGGCTTTCCAAGCATGATTAATTGGATTTAAATATTGTTATTTATATGCTGCTATGTTGGAAATGAAAAATGCTTGGAAAGTAGGAAATGAGGTGATTACCGGAGTAAATGGCTCGATGAGAAATAAATTGTAGTTTTTCCAAGAATGGCAATAGGATTTAAAGATGATTAAGAAATAGTTTTATAACTTTTAATCTTTTCCAGAAAATTTATTTATTTTAAAAACCACCATAGGTACCCAATGTTGCCTTCGGATTAAATGATGCCTCGAATAATATGTTGCCTTCGAAATAAACTGTTGCCCGGGTTATGTTAGTGCGTTTGACATTTGCCCCATGAGTCTTAGGGGTACCCGGACCGTGTGGAACGAGGAATGCAAATCAGGTTGACTAAATGTCTCCTGAATCCTGCGACGATTGCGGCTTGGATTGACCTTGTGTTATTGAGACCTGCTAGGACGTGTCACAAACGTGGCACGAGGAATTGACGGATAAATGTGATAATTGACGGAAATTAAGGAATTGACAGAAATATAATGGGTATACATAGGTGGTAGAGAAATCTTTATTTTTCAATATTTAAATTAATCGATGATTTTTGTAAGTGTGTGAATTATTATATAAATATAAATATGCATGTTGGATTTCTGTACGAGTATAATATGCAATTTGATTAAAATTTTCTAAATGTTTTTACAGTAGGGTTAGTACGTTCATATTCTATTTTCTTAAACTTTATTTTTTGTCCACTCACATTTTTCAATGTTTTGCTCCCCCAGGCAATAGGAGTGTACTAAAGGGCCACCACAGGGCAGACTCTACACTCCACTCCATCCCCTCCTTGTGTAGGATTTCTTTTGTAATCAAATGGTTTTATTGTATATTGTGGAATTAGTTACTATGATATTGCCCTAGGATTGTTGTAAGGCCTAAGTCCACTTCGTTTTGATGTTGAGTTGCTAGAATACTATGTTGACGCATGCTGAAAAGTTGGGAAACATATATATTGCTTTAGTACAGGTGAAAATTTTGGGAAATGATCAATTACAGGGGAGACTTTGCCAAATTTTCGGCAGAAGTCAAACTTGAAATAAAATTGGATTTTAGTTAGAAGGGCATTTCGGTCATTTGTGTCGGCACCCTATAGGTGTCGGACATGCACAGGGTTTGGTTCGGATTCAAAAGTGGAATTTGGGTCGGGTCCTGTTAAAAGTACTAAAATGGAAACATAAACTACATTGCAGTTTTCGTTTTTTGCATTTCAGTTTCCATTTTCTGCATTGCAATTTCTGATCAAGTTGCAACCACACTAACAAACCAAAAAGCAAAACCATCATGAAAACAAGCAACTAAACAAAGTCAAAATACATATCCATTGATGACACAATTGTATAATTTCCATTAACTTCAAAAATCATACCAATATCCAATGATAAAACAATTTAGCCAATTGTAATTAAATGGAAACTGTAATGCAGTGTGTAAAACTGCAATCTAGTGTATGCAAAACTACAATGCAACACGTCTAGAAAAGCGTCAACAGTCGTGCGGCTATACTATTGCTTTTTAAAAAAATTAATGGCTACAAAATGCTAATTTTTAAAAAAAGAAATAGTATAGCCATTATTGTTGAGGTACTTCTAATTTAACGTCGAAAGTTACCTGTGGCATATTTATTGCATATCTGATCTCATTGAAAGCAAGGGAATGCAGTTGAAAAAGAAGAACCATTCCACGCTTCCTTTTCCCATTAGCTTCATCAGTTCTTCCCCCTCTTTCAGATAACAGTAAGCTTCTTTGACCTTCAGTAATTTCTGCATTGAGTTATTGTACATCAACAATGCTTGAATTCAACAGGGAATTTAAAACAGAAACACATGTAGGAACTGAATTGAATGACCTACCAGAAGAGCTCTTTCCTCTTGGCAATAGCTCAATGAACTCTCCAATTGTGCTAGCTTTTCTTTCAGCCATTCCTTCTTTGGATAGTATTGTCTGAGATCACCAAATGCTGCAACATTAATCCAGTTTTTAGATGAACAAGTCCAAGACTGAAAGCACAAAGAACATATGAATCATGAAACTTACGATCAAGATACTGCAGAGCCAAAGTAAGAAGTAGATTGAATAGAAAAATATATCCAATTAAAGCCGCTACTCCAATCCAATACCATCGTGCTTCTGGGAAAATTCCATGAGACTTCAGGATCAAAACTCCCAAGGATTCTGTAGAATTAGGTGGAACCCATAACATAGAGATATCTCCACATAATCATGGATCACAATCATTCTACCTTGTATCAATTTTCTTTTAATGGAGCTACACAAACTTTGAGAGAAATAGATGATTACATGTCTCCAATTCTTTCCAAGAAATTCATTCACAGTAATAGCATTTTGTCCATACATTAACGGTGAGACCCAGTAACCCCACAACCACCATGATTACATGATAAAACAATTGCCACCATGATTTACAAATCCCTTCAAATGAAATTCAGCAACAAATTCCCAATAAAAAGTTCTAAATTCATAGAAATTCAAAATTCAAAACACAAGAGAGTAAAAGTGGGAGTGAGAGAAGTGTACCGGGTTGAGGTCTGATTCGTTCTGGAGCTAGAGCATATTGTCTCAGTTGGCCGGGTCGAGACCAGTTTTTCGGGTCCTCCAAAGAGCCCGAAGAATGTACTCAACCGAACTTTCGAATTGGACCTAGCCAATAGCGGTAAATGGCTCCACATCGTCTACTCCATGGCTTGTCAAGCTCAAAAATCGATGCCCTAGCTTCTCAACTTCAAAAAATGGCGGGCTAGGAAAAGGTCCAGTGACTCCCTTTGCTTCCACTTCTTTCTTGTTGAAGAGAAGACGAGCACCAAACGACATGACCTATGCCGTTTGGATTGAAGAGAGGGCATAGTCAAGTCGTTGATGGAGCGAAGGAAGATGAGAGGGAGGGCGTCGTCGTCGATGGAGTGAATAAGGAAGAGGAGAGAGAGAGAGAGAGAGAGGGGCTGAGATCTGTTTAGGGTAAAATTGTATTTTACATTTATAATTTAGACAGGTCCAAATTTGTTCGGCCTCCCCTTTAGGCATATCCAAAACAGAATTTGATTTATAGGTATTAAAACCCAAACAAAAATACTCTATGTCTCAAATCCTAATTAGTAAACATTGTATGTCTAATACCTAATTTTTCTTATAACTTAATGTCACGCAACTTAACATACAAGTGCTTCTAACTCATTTCTCAGCCATTTCATGCTACTCGACCTTGGATTCATGATCTTCCAATTTAGAAAATCTCTCTCTGTTCTCTTGACATAAAAGCATCCCTTTTGCAAAAGCCCACACCCCAAAACTGCATGTTGCTACAACCATCGATCCCGGATGATTCGACAACACTCAAGGCAGTGATGTTTTAGGAAACCTACTTGGAAGTACCTGAACAAGTCCTCCATCATTCTCATGAAAACAAAAGTAGAGTGTAGTGATGTGTTGATCTTATCTGTTTGACTAAAGTAACCTTTTGATAAAAACAAAATACAAGGATTGGATCATTACCCTCTTGTAACACTACTACATTTTACAGTTTGCGCACTAGAAAATTCGTCGCGCACAATCTATCACGCAAAGAGCGTGAAGAAAGACTCTGCGAGACCCATTTTTTTCATTTGTCGCGCAAAACTGTGCGACGGTTAACCTTCATTGCACAAAAGGCTTAGGGACGACACAACTGTTCGTCGCGCAATTTGTGCCGCAAATATTTGCGCTACGAAGAGTTCTTCGTCGCGCCAACGTGTGCGCGACGAAAAATATTGCGCGACGAAATAAAGTTCTTCGTGCATAGAATTTTTGCGCAACGAAACATTTCATTGCATAAGATTAAATTACATGTATTTAAGTTTTTTTTAAGTTTTTATATTTTGTAAAATGTGACTTTGCGCGACAAGAAACGTTTCGTCGCGCAAAAGTAATTTATATTATATAAATTTAATATTAAGTTTTTTTTTTTTAATTTTGTACAAAAATGAATTTGGTTTTTTTTTTTTTTGGTAAGAAAATGAAATTGCAAAAAATAAATGAATTGTAAAGAATACATTTATTATATAAAATAAAATAAATGTATACTACAAGATAAATTTTTTTAAAATAATTATGAAAATAAAAAACTACTCAAATAATGTTGCAAAATCTACATTGTTGTCTGGTGCATGCGGCTCGGAGGTCTGGGCAGGGCCCGTGGTCTGGTGGGGATGCTCTGGGTGGACGGGCTCGGAGGTCGACGTATAAAATTGCGGGACTGGAATGCCAGACTGTGCGAGGGACTGCAAAATCACCGACATCTAACTCTAAAGAGTGGCCACCTGTGCAGTCAAAGCAGTCACCTGATTTGACTGCGCTGATGGACAGAGTCTGGATTCCCTCTGCCGGACATTCCCTATCCCTCGACAATATGTCCCCGGCTTCCTCCTGAGAGTCTGATCCAACGTCTCCGTCAAGATCTGGAACCCAGCATCCTGTGGAGGATCGGGAGGAAGCTGGGAGGTGGAATCCTGAAGAACCAACTGGCTCCTTTCCACCATCGTTGTCTATTTAAGACAACATAAAATATAAATTAAAACATTCATATAATAACCTTTAAACTTGAATGCGTAACATAATAATTAAATTAAATAATACTTACATGAAGGGACTCGGCCAACTCATTCCTAGGTCGAACATAAACGTCGCCAAAGACGTCGATCTCTGGGAATTTGGACCCCCCTAAATTGAACAAGAGAAGAAAAATATTAGTATGAAAAAAATAAATTAAGAATAATGACATAGTAAAAATTAAAATTATTTTATTATTACCCGGCGCCGTGCATCCATCCTATATGAGAAGGGCCTGGAACCTGAATGGTGGAGAAGAGTCTTCTTCTTCCTATTGCCCTTATTGACTTTGGCTTTATTCTATTATACAAAAAATAAAACGTATTCGTTGAAATTGAAATGAAATATAAAAAATTAAATAAACATAAACAAGAAATATATAATAAATTTGAAATTCATATTACAAATTACCACAAAATCGGGCGCCTGAAAATGAGCGCAGAGCCACGCCCAACTATCTTCCCGCCCCTCCAGCTCCTTCGGGCAACCCTCCTGAAGAGCGACTTCCATATCATCAAAAGCCTCAAAATGGTGATGCAAGTCGCTCTTCCACTGCTTGTACCTATCAGAGAAGAGTCTGTTGATGTACGCTAACGACTCGTTTGCAATTTAATTACATACCGACAACTGGCCGCGTTTGAAAGAAATAGAATTAAAAGGTAGGATACATACCGACAACTGGCTGCGCACCTCCACCTTCAGCTCGTCAGGCATGACCTTCCAAGACTTCCATTGCATCGGGCAATGGGTCCGCACGACGTGACCAATGTCGTGGGCCAAGGAGCTATGCAACTCCGCCGTCGGTGCAGCCCGATGTCGCTCGTCGTATCCGATGTTGATACTACTATTGGTCACCCGGGTGACCTTCGCCGTCTTCAACTGCCGACACGGCCCTCGGGTGTTCTTCTTGGCTGTAAATTTAACTATAAAATAGACACACAAATACAATAACAATAACAATAACAAAAAAAGAAAAAGAAAAAAAAAAGAACTGGAGTTGAAGGAAATCTATACCTGGCTGTGACCCCGACGCATCAGTCGATGTGGTGTCGGTGGTGCTGGCGGGCCGAAGACGCCGCCTAGTGCTAACAGGCCGCGCCATTGACGAAGCCGATGAAGCAGGCTCCTGGGACCCCACGTGGTCCATCAGTGCCGGCTCAGAGGCAGCAGATGCCGGCTGAGCTGGGGGCTCCGAACTCGGTGCAGTTGTCATCGACCTATGACATGTAATCAGGTCTGACATCTGCACAAATCCATTAATACACATACAAATTAATAAAATATACGAATATTTGTAAGCACATACAATTTTATTAAGGATTGTGAACTAATTAATTAAAAGCATATAATGACTTAGGGTTTGCGAGTTCCGAGTATCCGGGACTCCGATCCACAATCCGTTGAATCCTACACGATCTTAGAAATAGAAGGTACAACATACATAAATTTGAGTTCGATCCAACGGTCCGAATATATCCTGAAATTGCACAATAGGCAAAATCCGTTCGAGACTCAAACAGTAACCAAATTCCAATCCAAACACACCTACGTGCTCGTGACAACTAGAGGATTGCACTAGGACCCAATGCACCCCTGCTATAGTATCCCACGCGCCACCACAGGGGCCTGGCAACGCGTGGGTGTCCAAAGCGATAACAATCTCCAGAAAATTCTAAAAACTAAGGGCCAAGGTTCCTACCCTAGATTCAAAACATCAATTGGAGCCACTTTTGTTCCCAGACCTACCCCGAAAAATGGCCGGAAGTGGCCGGAATTTAAATTCAAAAATGGGCCAAAACCTAGGGTTTCAATTTCACAAACCTATTGCGATAATTAAATAATTCCTACCCAATCATCAGCTAGAGCAAGACAAATAGGAAAGAAACCACACCTCAGCTGTGGAAATTGGTGGCCGGAGGAGAGAGAACCACGCCGGAGAAGAATCTGCGAAAACTAGCAATTTCTGGCGGCAGGCACGACAGTGATGGCGGGGAAGCTCCGGGGTTGGATGGTTGTGGCGGCCCGGTTCAAATTCCGGTGGAGTAGGTGGCTGAGGTGACGGCAGAGATAGCGAGAGAGAGTTAGGGCAAAAAGTCTGAAACTGGGGAAGAAGGAGGCGCTGGCGTCGTTTATGAAACTTTAATTGATTTTGCACGACGAACAACGAAAAGCGTCACGCAAAATGTTTTAAATGAATCTTTGCGTGACGAAAGTGAAATAATTCTGTCGCGCAATCTTGTGAGTCCGCCAAATTTTGGAGTTAGGTTATAGGGTTTGTGCAATTTTGCGAGACGAAAAAATAACATCGTCGCGCAAGGGTCCCTGTGACTCACTTTGCGCGACGAAAAAAGAACTCCTTCGTCACGCAATGTTGTGAGTCCGCCAAATTTTGGGATTAGGTTCTAGGGTTTGTGTGGTTTTGCGCGACAAACACTGGATACCGTCGCGCAAAGTTGTTATTCTGCCAAAATTTGGGATTTAGGGTTTATAGGGAAGATAGGAGAAGGTGAAAGGGCCGAATGAGATTGCGTGATGAAGAACCAATGATCTCGTCACGCAAGCATCTGTCCTCTACACATTGCACGAGAAATAACACTAAGTTTGTTGCGCAAGCTTGTTATTCGCCAAAAAATTGGCCTAAGTGTTCAGGAGGGGGGGGGGGGGGGGGGAAAACAGTGAAAGGGCTGCATGAGATTGCGCGACGAAGAACCAATGATCTCATCATGCAAGCATCTGTCCTTTACACATTGCGTGATGAATAACACTAAGTTCGTCGTGCAAGCCTGTTATTCGCCAAAAAATTGGCCTAAGTGTTCAGGAGGGGGGGGGGGGGGGGGGAAAACAGTGAAAGGGCTGCATGAGATTGCGCGACAAAGAACCAATGATCTCGTCGCGCAAGCATCTGTCCTCTACACATTGCGCGACGAATAACACTAAGTTCGTCGTGCAAGCCTGTTATTCGCCAAAAAATTGGCCGAAGTGTTCAAAGGGAGGGGGGGGGGGGGGAAGACAGTGAAATCGCTGCGTGGGATTGCGCGACGAAGAACCAATAATCTCGTCACGCAAGCATCTGTCCTCTACACATTGCCCGACGAATAACACTAATTTCTTCGTGCAATCCTGTTATTCTACACCCTAAACCCTAAACCTTAAATCCTAAACCCTAAACCCTAAAACCTACGCCCTAAACCCTAAACCCTAAACTAGTTTCAATGATCCAACCGGAAAACTTGTATTTTTATACTTCGAGACCGTATACCCCGAAAATCGGAAAAAACAAACATTTAGAGATCAGGTAACGGGACAAAATTTTTTGACGGTTATAAATGAAAAATTACGATTTAACGGTTATTTTAACTCCGATTTTGATGATTTTTTTACAGCTACACTCCTTGACCCTGGTATGAATACAATGACTGAATTTGATCTTCAATTTAAGATATTTACAATAGGGGATACCACATAATCTTATGTTATATTTAACGAAAGTATATGTAAACTCTTCATTGTTGGTGAATACATTGTTTTGATGGCATATGAATTCTACGAAACTAGTTTCAGTAATCCAGTCGTCGAACTTGTTTGTTTATACTTCGAGATCATAGACCCCAAAAATCGGAAAAAAAAAACATTCAGAGATCAAGTAACGGGACAAAACTTTTCGACGGTTATAAATGAAAAGTCATGATTTAACGGTTATTTGAACTCCGATTTTGATGATTTTTTATAGCTACACTCCTTGACCCTATATGAATACAATGAACTAATTCAATCGCCCATTTCAAATATATAAGTGTGTATATATTATATTACAGTAAAATAATATATATATATTTGTGCGACGAGAGGTAAATTTTCGTTGCGCAAAACGTCTTCACTCGACGGATGGTTGGTTGTCGCTCAAAATTCTAACTTTACGCGACGAGTGGGTCTTGCGTCGCGCGACGAGAATAGATTCATCGCGCAAGGATTTGGTGCCATTTACTCAACTTATGTATCATTTTCATTTTTTAAAAATGTTTTGTGTCAATAATTTTCAAACTTTGTATCAAAAGGGTTTGGATATATTTATTTACCAATGTTTTATAACAAAATTGTTTTTCATTTTTCATTTTTTAAAAGTGTTTTGTCAAAATAATTTTAAAAAATTATTATTAGAATGGCTTGGATATATTGATTTTCCAATGTTTTATAACTAAATTTATTTTAATAATGTTTCATTTCTCCACATATATAAGGTTTTGATATAACAACCACATATATTCAAACATTTATATTACACAAAATCTGTACACTAACATAATATAATTACAAAAAATTCATTATTCATCATCTGAACTATAATAACTTTCGTTATCGTCGCTATCATCACTTTCGGTCTCCCAATCCTCCTCCTCCTCCTCTATAACAACATCATCGTCGTTGCTCCAGCCCACTGCAACATTGTATCGTGGAAGATCATCGAGGTCAATTCTAATTGACTGAATTGGTATTTCGATTGAAGACACTCCTTGTATTTGAAACGGTTCTTGTATAACATTTGTATCTCGAAGTGTTTTGGCATCATTTTCCATTGAATATTCTAAACGTTGGTCAGCCACATTGTCGACGTCGTTGTTAGTTGGGTCTAGTTCTAGTATAGCATACACGTTCCTATGATCCATCTTCTAAACAACTTTCCAACCGCTCCCGGCTTTAGGGTCATCTAGATACACAATTTGTGTTGCCATGTTTGCTAAAATGTAAGGGTCGTCATCATACCAAGTTCTGTTAATGTTCACAGATAGTAAGCCATGGTCGATTTTAACATGTCCCGGCCTATTTGGGTTGGTATCAAACCATTGACAATTAAATATGATCACTTGGTATCGATCTTCGTAAAGAAATTGCACGACAATTGTGAGTTTGTCATAGAAATCAATGTCCGTACTTTCGCCTCTATCTAGGACATGGACACTGCTGTTTTGCGTACACAACTTGTCATCTCGTGCATCCCCCAAAAATTTGACGCCGTTAACATTACAACCCAAGAACAATTCAGCCCGAATCGGGCCGAACGCCAAGTTATATATCTCATCACTGTAAGTGAGGGAATTCGATGATTTTAACTTATTCTCCTAATATTATACAAAACCATTCACATGTTAGTATGACAAAATTAAATACTACAATTTATATTTGTCAAATACAAAACACTTATAACTTACATAATCCAAAAACCATTGTGGAAACAATTCACGGTGTTTCTAGGCAACCAAATGTGATAGATGTTCTCGCTTCATCATCTCTTCATGCTCATCTAAGTATGCCATTATCTCATCACAATTGTTCAGTACGAACCAATGCGCTACCTC
>NW_007362552.1:38258-68555 GCF_000346735.1 Prunus mume
ATCTAAGAAGAGCATTCCTAAGAATGAGGCAGCATAAACTGAAAATGAACCCAAAGAAGTGCGTTTTTGGAGTTCAAGCGGGAAATTTCCTAGGATTCTTGGTCCACCAAAGAGGCATAGAGATCGACAAAAACAAAGCAAAATCCATCATAAAAGCTTTGCCGCCTAGGAACAAGAAAGAATTGTAGAGTCTCTTATGAAAAATTAATTTTTTAAGGAGATTTATATCCAATTCTGCAGGAAAGATCCAGCTTTTCTCTTCTTTGTTAAGATTGAAACAGGAACAAACCTTTAAGTGGGAAGAACAACACCAACAAGCTTTTGAGGAAATCAAGCATTACCTCTCAAATCCACTAGTTCTGTCCCCACCAAAGAGGGGTAGACCACTCAAGCTCTACGTATCTGCATCAGAAGTATCCATTGGGAGTTTATTGGTTCAAGATAACAATGAAGGGAAGGAATGGGCAGTCTACTACCTGAGTAGAACTCTGACAAAGGTGGAAAGAAAATATTCTGCAATTGAAAGACTTTGCCTAGCCTTGTACTTCACTGCTGTGAAGCTCAGACATTACATGCTGCCATACACCATCTACATCATTGCCAAAACAGATCTGATCAAATACATGCTAACAAGACCAATGCTGAGAGGCAGAATTGGAAAATGGACCTTGGCCTTGACAGAATTTGCCTTCAGATATGTTCCTCAGAAAGCCGTCAAAGGACAAGCTGTGGCAGACTTCCTAGCAGATCATCCCGGAGAGGAGATTGAAAATATGGACTCTCTAGACATAGCAAATGCAGATCTATTGACCAGAGCTCACACCTGCCTCAACAATCCTATCTACTCAGTTCATCTTGCACCTTGGAAGTTATACTTTGATGGATCAAAAACTGATATAACTTCAGGGGCAGGAATTGTCTTGGAAGAACCACTTGGAATCAGACACTGCTACTCTTTCCAATTGGATTTCCAATGCACCAACAACAGGGCAGAATATGAGGCCTTAATCATTGGCTTAGAAATACTGGTAGAACTAGGAATCCAATCTGTGGAAATTCTGGGAGATTCCATGCTAGTTTTGAAACAAATTGCTGGAGAATACAAGTGCCTAAGCCCTTCTTTGGCTGTCTACTTGGTGGCAGCTAGGAATCTTCTGACAGAATTCAGAGAAGCCACTTGGGAACATATCCCAAGGGAAGAAAATTTTGCAGCCAATGAATTGGCCCAGGTGGCAACAGGCGTACAAATGCCCGAAGACTGTGTACAAAGAATCATCAGGATAGGAAAGAAAAGCCTACCATCTGTTCTGGCCAGAGGGATGGAGATAGATGTCAATTCTGCCACAATCACTGAAGATGATTGGAGAAATCCTATCATGACCTATCTACGATATCCAACTTTGCCCTCTGAGAAGAGAGTCAGAATCATGGCTTTAAACTACCTTATGTGGAATGAAGATTTGGTCCGAAAGAGCAAGGATGAGGTGCTTTTAAGGTGCCTCGGAAAGAAAGAATACATGAAAGTTATGGGGGAAACCCATGAAGGAATCTGTGGAGCACATCAAGGTGGGAGAAAAATGTGCTGGTTAATTAGGAGATATGGCTACTTCTGGCCAACCATGATGAAAGATTGCATTAACTATTCCAAGGGGTGTGAATCTTGTCAAAGACACGGCCCAGTCCAGCAGGCTCCATCAGTTCCCATGAATCCAGTGGTAAAACCATGGCCCTTGAGAGGATGGGCAATGGATCTCATTGGTAAGATCTACCCAGCCAGCAGCCAGCAGCACTGCTTTATCATTGTTGCCACAGACTATTTCACTAAGTGGGTGGAAGCCAAGGCTGTTAAATCTACTACATCTCAAGAGATCATCACTTTCATAGAAGAGCAGATTATCCAAAGATTTGGCATCCCAGAATCAATCACAACTGATAGAGGATCCTCCTTCATATCCGGAGAAATGCTGGACATGGCAGAGGCATTCAAAATCAGACTGCTCCAATCCACTCCTTATTATGCCCAAGCCAATGGGCAGGTGGAATCAAGCAACAAAGTGATCATCAACATTATCAGAAAAATGCTTGAGAAGAATCCAAAACAGTGGCATGAGAAGTTGTCAGAAACTCTGTGGGCATATAGAACTTCAAAAAGAGAAGCAACTGGCATGACTCCCTATGCATTAACCTACGGTCATGATGCAATTCTGCCTATGAAGATAGCTGTTCAGTCCCTCAGAATTGCTCACCAACATAACTTAGTAGGAGAAAACTACTCCCAAGCCATGCTGCTGGAACTGGAAGGATTGGATGCAAGTAAAATTGACACTCTCAACAAACTCCTGGCAGGAAAGCAAGCTGTATCAAGGGCTTACAACAAAAGAGTCAAGAACAAGAGTTTTGAAGAGGGAGAGATAGTCTGGAAAGCAGTTTTGCCTCTTGGAACACATGTGGCTGGTTATGGAAAGTGGTCACCTACATGGGAAGGCCCTTTCATAATCAATCAGATCCTCGGAATGGGGGCATACAGGTTGCAGGATAGGGATGGAGAAGTTCATACGGCCCCAATCAATGGCAAATGGTTAAAAAAGTTTTATCCAACCATGTGGGATGCGCAGGCTGTACAAACAGACCCCGGGATAGACCGGGACTACACTAAAAACTTTTGATTCCGTTTAAAGTTATCTTTGTTCTAAAGTTATTTTAAGTTTGTTCCTTTTGTACTTCTACTTCTGATTCTGTTTATTTCATCAATAGAAATTGAAAACTAGAATTGCAACAAAAATAAACTTTATTTAAAATAAATAAGCCGTGGGGCCTTCCCCATGGCAAACTGTTCATCAAAAAGTAAAACTAAGAAAGCATAAATAAATAACAAAATAAAAATCCTAATTTTTTGAGATTTTCTTGCAGATTGGTCTTCTTGATAGAAAGTTCTTTTTGGAGCAGCACCCCCTGATGAATTGAAGCCTCTGCAATCTCCAGGGCTGGCATAGAAGCTACAACCATGTTCTGCACAAGGAAAGTGGCCTTAGTCTTGGAGCTCAATCCAGCCCCGAGCCTGTGCTGCACTTCCCTGCACTCTGCCAGCTGCTTTTGAAGCTCTGCAATCTGTTTCTCCAGTTTGTCTACAGTGGCTTTGGCTTCTTTATACCCCACCACCATCTGGTCCAGTTCTGCCTTCTGCTTTGCAAAATCAGCCAAGTTGGCTTCATGGGTGGCCTTGCAGAACTCAGAGGTTTTGAAGGTGGGCTTGAGATCCTCATAATGGTCGGGAAGGTTGAGCACATCCCTTGCCAAGCCAAGGCTCATCTCAAGTATAGGTTTTGGGGCCATGTTCTGTCTGTGCAGCAGGTCCAGATCCTTCATCAGCTGGTCAATGGCCTCTTTGCCCTTATCCAGCTCCAGTTCAGTAGACTGCTAGATCTTCAGTCTCTCCATGGCCTTTTCCACTGCCTTGGACTTTGTCTTGCCTACAGGGGAGCTGAGCTTTTCCAACTTGTCCAGCTGGGCATCTAGGTCCATGGCTTCGAATTTTGCTAGCTCCGGATTAGCAAAAGAGGCCGTGGCAGATGAACCTGCAAGGGAATGAATAGACATCTGTAGAAGGAAGCATAAGTCAGAACTAGGCAGAAATAGAAAAGAAGAAGACAAAAAATACAATAACACTTACAGCAACAATCGGAGGCTGCAAGGGGGTGGTCCTCACCGCCAAAGTCCCAGCAGTTCTTTGTGCTTCCACCTGTAAAGATTCGAGGGTCAGAAGGGACCAAGGGACAGAAAGTGAGGACAAAACTCACCATAAAGCTAGGAACGGCAGCAGCCACTTTCACTACGGTTTCAGGAGCAGCAACCACTTGTTCTGCCTGCTCCACAAGCTCTGATCCAGATTGCTCCGCCTGGTCCTCAGCTGCTGGAATAGCAGTAGAATGTTCTGCCTCTGGATCATCAAAAAGGGCCAACTCTGAGTTAGTTAGCCCTGCCCCTATCTCTTCCTACTGCTTCCGAGCCAAGGCACCGCTATTACCTCAGTAGGAATTTCCTCCTACGGATGCACATAAGTCAGAACAGAAGAAATAAAAGGGCAGCAGAAACGAATACTGCCAAATAAATAAGACTCACCTCTTCTTCCACTGTCTTGGCCTTCTCTTGATGCCCCTCTCCTACTTCTTCTAGCTCTTCCAGCTCCTTCTCCTGCTCCACAGCTTCGAAAGCCTCTCTCAGATCATCATCCGTGCCAGAAGTGGTGGTAGGAACTGCCCTAGTTCCTTCTGGGGCCACATATTCTGCTACAATCTTCTTTCTAAGTCTTTTTGACTTAGTAGGGGGAAGAGAGGGACTTCCCGCTGCAATGAACAGAAAATAAGCCTTAAGAATTATGGCAGAACAGAATTATGAAGAACTCAAAAAGAAACTGTCAAAGTATACCCTGGAGTCACAGGTTGGGCAGTTTCTTTTCTTTTTCTTCTAACAGGAGAAGTGGCCTCGACAGGAGTCTGTTCTGCCTGATCTTCTTCTTCTTCTTCTTCCTCTTCTCCATCCCTGGAGGGCAGCTCCAGATCCCCAGTAGCAATAACAGAGTTAACTGTGCAGAAAACAAAAGGCAAGGATCAATCCAGCAAAGAAATGATAGGAGAAGCTGAATAAACATGAAAACTTACCAAACACCTCTCCACTCTGGGCAGGTTGGCTACCAATATTCTTTGTCAAAGAAGGATCTGATTACAGACAGAATAAAAGATTAGCATCACTAAAGACAGAATGGGCAACGACAAACAGAATCGAGAAATTACCTTCTATAACTTGCATATTAATGTCTTTGATGGTCTGCACCATGAATTTATGTGTCTCCTCGTCTGTGTGGATAGTCCAGTTGTCCCAACCCTTAAAAAGAACCTGAAGTGCAGTACTAGAAGCAGGCAGATCACGAAATCTGGCCTTCCACCAAGCATCAAACTCCGCAGAACTGTAGGAATTCAGTTCCCATGAAGGATAAAGGGCATCTGCACTATTGTTGATCGTATTTACTACACACCTGGCATCTTTGTGGACCTCCAAGTCATCTGCATCCCTCTAAGAAGAGCCCCGATTGCAGCTTCTATATGACTTGAGTGGTATAAGCTGAGGGCAGCCAAGCTGCCTTGCACAGAAGTTGGGATGGTAAACTTCTGCCCTCAAATGATAATTTGGAGGCTTTCCTCCTCCATGAGGCAGATCTCTGGGCAAGGTCACACTCAGGAACTTTTTCCTGAAATCAGTTTTGGCAGATTCTTCTTCTAGCTCCTTCTCAAACAGACGGTATCTAGGTTGAAACCAAGGTTAGGTTCTCCTGATCACCACTTGCCACTGCGCTGCAGACCTCTTGGTACAATATCTGAAGAACATCAGGTACTCATCAATCGACCTCTTGGGGACTTCTGCCGACAACAGTGGCTGAGCCAGAACCTGATCCTCAGGCAGAACTATGTCTGGAAACCTCAATTCAGGAAAATAGACCTGCAGCCAAATCTGAATAATCCAGAAGGCACCAGGTGCAAACAGATTTAGCGGATACTCCAGGGTGGCAGTGTGCAGGTTCTTGAATAGATGAGCCAGAACTATAGGCCCGAGTCCAACATCAGTGTGATTATGCAAAGCTTCTGCCAGGTGTCTATACTCAAGCAGAACTGCAGAAGAACGGTTGGGCAGAATAAACCTGTTCAGCCAATACAGAAGAAACAGCATATGCTGCTGGTCCTTGTCCTTCTCAACACTGAATTTTCTAAGATAATTGGAGAAGGAGCAATTCTGGTTGATCAGGGCTGGAGAGATGTTGAATGGCTTGGCTAGCTTCTGCTGGTTTTTCTTCCTATGATAATCACCAACAGCATTGACAGGTCTTCCATGGGGCCTAAACCCGAAAATCTGAGCCATGTCCAGCAGAGTTGGAGCCATGGGGCCTATAAGAAAGTCGAAAGTGTTACTGGCAGAATTCTAGAAACACAGAGCAGCAGCAAGTAGGTTCTCATCTCTGTTGATAGATTGCCTGGACAGAAGTATGGCGTCATAAATTCCAGCTCGTTTCCAGTGAGCCCCAAATCAGGGAAGAAGCCTGTCAATCTAGTCAGCCCACTTGACTGGACTGTTTCTCACTTCACTAGATGGGATCGAATGGCTCAAGTTCTTGCTAACCCAAGAATGAGAAGCCAAAGCAGAAGAACTCTCGAAACATAGAGGGGCCTCAGCATCCTTCTTCATCAGTTCTGCCATCTCAGGAGGAACGGGACCAAACCAGTGAGGCCCCAGCACCAAGGTATTTTCGAACAAATGGAGGACATTTTCGTCTAGGTTTTTTTGGGCAAAAGGATGGAGCTCGCTCCTAACCTCTATCGCATGCTTATCAATCCCAGCCCCAGTAATGTAATTTGGAGGAACTGGAACAGAGGAAGATTGAGCACGGGATTTCGGGGAAGACATTTCTCGGAATTGTTTTTCTAAGAGGACGGTTGACAGGAAGGGCAAGGCAGGTTCTAGCAAAAGGGAGTTATCGAAAGAAAGCTCAAGAGGAATGAAGTCTGAAAGTACTAGGTTTTCGGGTGAACAGGACCAGTGGTTTTTTGAAATTCTTTTAAAGAAGCCAGAAAACATGGGAAAGAGAAGACAGGGACGTGAAGAAGACAAGGCGTCATCTAATATTGACTAGCTAATGAAGAGCTAGTAACTGAAGCTGTTTCACACGGGCACTAGCTTGGTGGGGAAACGTGGCAGACGTGGGATAACGGAAGAATTTACCACGCGCCAATTTAATGGCCATGTCATTTAAGTATGAAACCGTTCCAAAAACGATTCAGACTTAAGGGGGCATTGTTTGGGCCTAAAAATTGACACACCCAGCCCAGCAAAAGAGGACCAGAATAAGGCTACAAAAATAAAAACAATTTGGTCTTCGAGAAACAGGAAGATGGAAGCCCAAAATCCAGAAGAGCCCAGCCCAAAGCTTATCAAAGCAAACAAAACGAACCTGGGCCTCACAGGCCCATTGTGATAAAAGGGGGGGAGGGAGGGGAGCCTAGAAACAGGAAACAAACCCACGTGACATCTGTGGGATAAAGGAAAGTCAACATTGGCAACTGTCGTAGAAGAAGTGATTGGAAAACTTATGTCATCAAGCTGTTCTGAAAACTCTGAAAGATCTGAAGATCAAAATCCCTCTTACATATATATTCAGAGATTTTTTCTTCTATTCTACAGGGAAGGTAATTCTCCCAAAGAGATAAGCAAGCTACAATCTCAGAGAAAGATAAGCAGGAAAGCAGGGAGCTGTCCAGAAAAGAAATCAAACTAACCATCATGGATGAAATCTCACAAGAGGCAGTTAAAATTAGGAAAAGAGATTAGGTTCTTTTTCAAGAAAACTAGGGAAGTGATTGCCTATTGAGAGCCTATCTGCCAAACTGATGAAATCCTATTTTCTTTCTTTCCATTTTTTAAAAAGGAGATATCTTTTGAAAAGATTTGCCGCCTATTATGAAACAAAATCACCCTACTCCAGAAAAACATTTACTATAAATACAAGAAGGAGTGAACAGGGCAAAGGACACACAAAAAAATTCAACATCCAATCAAACAAAAATCTTACACAAGAAAACCATCAGTCAAATAGACAACTCAAAAAATCAACCAAAAAGCCCACTTGAATTTCAAGTGAAACCAGCTTCATATCAGAATTTCCAAGGCTCAGACTTAGGAAATAAGTCATTGAAAATGAGATTTCTCTCGTTACAAATTTGGTTCAGCAAAAATCCAAGACAGGTAGAGCTTGAGCTTTCTCCAAACATGGAAAACCTCAACAAAATTCACAGTGCAGTCTCTAGCCCACTAAAGCCCTCAAAAACAGTCACTTCTGCCCGTGCAGACTGAGGAAACCACAGTTCTGCCCACTCAAAAGCTTCACAAAAGCTTGAGGTACATTGAAGCTCTGCCAGAATCAACCTTTGGTACCGATTTACAGTTGAAGCTTAGCAGTCAAAGTTGTCAACGGTCCAGTCCAGCCCAGGAATTTCCAGTCCAGCCCGGATCAGAACCTTCCATCCCAACAGAAATGGAGTTCCAGCTGTCTCTTCATCTTTCTCTAGCATGAGTATTTATTGTTATAGTTTTGCAAAAGGCAGTTCCGCCTAAAAACAGTTTAAATTCCATCAACCATTCTGGCCAGAACAACCTCTTTATACTGAGATAAATTGTTAAAGTCCTCACCAGTCTGAGGCAAGAAAAGAACTTACTTGGGAGATATTCCTCACCCAAATTCACAATCGTTTGTTTGCAGAAATCAGTAACTTGGGGCGCAAGTTATCCATTCCAAACTAAGTCTGCTAGAATTTTTATTACTAGCAGTGGCACGCTCGCACACCAAAGAAAGCTGACTTGTTGACCAGTCTATGGTTCTCAAGGCAGTGGGGAACTTTGCCCTTCCATCACAGGAGTAAACGCAAAACGGGCAAACAATTTGGCACGCCCAGTGGGACTTCTCAGTATATTACATCACAACATATTGTGCTACGTCACGTACAATTTAACAACATAATATAAATATAACTTCACAACAAAAAAAAAATATAAACATAACAAAGTAACTTTAACATTTTTAATATATAAAACAAATAAAATACCTTCTCAATCGTTCTCCACCAATCGCTAATTACAAATATCCCTAACGAGAACAAAATTAATAGCGTTAGTACGAATTTACATTAATACTTTTAAACTAATGACAAAAAATACTTACTCAGTGAACGTATTGAATTCCCAGCAAAGGCAGCGGCAGAGAGGTTTAGAGAGATTCAGAATGCTATTTTTTTTGCATTCTGCCTCTGCAATGGCAGAACTCTAATATGAAGAAGAAGGACGAACAGAATTTGTCAAGCAAACTGCCGTCGGGAAAAACAAGATTTTTGTAGCACAAAACAAGATTTTCATCGCGCAATTACGTGTCGACATCAAACTTTTGCGCGACACATGACCCTCTTCGTCGCGCAAAATTGCGTCACGCAAATAGTAAAACGTAGTAGTGTAAGGAATTCCAAATATGTCCAATGGGCATTTAGGGCCATTCAATAGATACAATACATAACTTCAGGTCTACTAATTTAGAGCATCTCCAAGGGTGATGCCAAATACCAAACATCAAATTTAAATTTGATGGCTGATTTGGCAATTTGACATCTTGCACAGCTTTGCACTCCTCCCAATATGTCAAATTAAATTATTATTTTATTACATTTTAGTGTTGATTTGTTTTTAATTAAAAAGAAAAGAAAAGAAATAATAATAAAATATTCATTTGACATCTTGCTTTTGGGATGTCAAAAATAACATTTCAACCTCTAGCCTTCATTCTACATCAGCTTTGACATATCGGTTGGAGTGATGTGAGATGTTATTTCTAGCCGTTAAATGTCTATATGGCATTTTTGACACAACGATTGGAGATGTCTTAGAGGCACAACAAAATATAATATCATGATTCTTCTATAAGTAGCTGCACTGCATGTCGGATCTTAATTATGCTTACCTCACACAAGCAGAAATTCGCAACAACTTTTCTTTTTTCCTTTCACTAACTCTGATTTTATGCTTACAAAATTTCCCTTTTTTTTTATAGGGTAATTGGTACATGAATCTGGATAGATCCACATTAACACACTTGGTAATTCTAAAGACATTTATTACACCTAATACATTAATGAGATATTTAGTCATATACCCATTCTTAACACTAATAATATAGATAAATACTACACCAATTAATTTCTATAAACAAACCCAAAAAATGACAGCTGACCCTATTGAATTTAATTTTGATTATTAAATTACTTTGATGCCCTATTTAGCGTTTTGGGCTTTTTTAAGGAGGTTTTAGGGTTGGGTTTGTTTTAAGAAATCAATGGCAGTTTTGTAATTTAAAAGAAGTTAAAAGCCTTTTTGTTATATTGTAAATGAGATTTGGGTGTGTTTCTAAAGTCCATTTCATATAGTTTTTTTTATTATATATAATTTGGGCTTCTATATTGGGTATAATAGTGAATCTCCCTACACTAATCATGTGACATAGGGAGACTCAAAGACTATAAACCTAAGGGGTTGGGGGAGAGAGACAGGGGTTACTGGTGCAAGTTTTTTTTATTTTATATCTCTACCTATTTGAAATGTTTTAAATTTTATATTGTTTTTTTTCCCCACACAATACATCAGTATAAAAAGTAGGTACCACAATTGTCACGTCACCAATTTAATAGAAAATATAACAATGATGTCACGACCCGATTCGAGAATAAGGAATATTTCCGAATCATGGTGTGAGTCATACCATAGTCATAAGAATTAAAATCCTACAACCATGATATAATGAGAAATGGAGCCACAAATGAGTACAAATTTACTTAACAACACAGAATCAGAGTCGTAGTGGCTCGTAGTTGAATACACACCAAGATCTTTATCAAATGGTTGACTACTTACAAATGTTAATTACACAAATCAACAATAAAAGCCTAGTAGCTTGGTTGAAACCTGCTTCCTTAAACTTCGCCTTGAATCTTGCACAATCTATTAGAGTATGAGCATTCTAATGCCCAGTAGAGTACCGTCAAACCCCTCAAGGTCAACTATCACAATTAATCAAAGTGTCATGCATCAAACAACACAAGATACAGAAATTATGCAACAATACCAGATAAATAAATTTGCATATGTAGTGATGCCATGAACTCACTCCCTTCTAATCCCACTAATTCATATCTTAGGGCAACAAGGCTGCATGTCCCATACCATGCGTTTTACTACTGTGGCTCCGAATACCCTAAAATATGAACTAGCGCCCATCCGTCCCTTAACCCATTTTTCTTTTGTTTACGAATTTGTCAACTTTCACTTTTCATTAGAAGCCATGTTCCCATCACCTCAATATATTCAAGCCCTGCTCCTGTCACTTGAATTTATTCCACATTTTTATTTACTCAAATATATCTAAGGCCTTCTTCCACCCCTTAGATATCGTAAAACAACACACACACCCTTAACACCACTGTATTTATGATGCAAATATAATGCAGCGCAAACGTCATCAGATAATAACAATAATATTTCACATTTAATCACATGAATAATAATATTCACCCAATGTCAAATAATATCCACGAATAAACATCAAATAATATTCACCGAGCAAAGCAACAATAATATTCATATTTATAGCACTATACATAAGCTCCAAGATTAACAGCAACATAGCCTTATCATCGGGAAATCAGGAAACCCTACCTCATGTCCAGCTAGCTAAAGTACCAAATTTACCCTTCGGAGATTCTCTGAGTTGTTGAATCTACACTTTTGATCCAATTCCTGAACAAATTCAAATCCAAATTATTATTGAGCAGCCTTCACTTTATTTCACCTAAGTCCAACCTCAACCTTATGCATTTCAAAGATTTTGCGTAAACATGACGAAAATGCCCTTAGGATCAGCTCGGGTTCCAAAACGGCCAAATCTCGTCCAAAATAATCTAAAACTTTGTCCTATTCCCTGTCAACACCCAAAAAAGGCCAACTACACCTGTTATCCAAAAGTTACTATTTGGGTCTCGTGGGCCCCACAACAACCCATACTTTGCACCACCTCGGATTGACTCAAAACATATACCTTCGGACTCGGATCGAGAAATTGAGTCAACTGGACTAAAAATATGGCATCGGAGGCTGCCGGAACAGCGGCCACACGCCGAAGCTGCGAGTGGGCTTGTTTCTGGTTACTGTTCATCACCTTCCCAAAAATCTGCAATTTCCCTTGTTTTTCCAGATTAAAAATCCAGACTTTGTGAGACATTTTTACCAGCCAAACGTTAATGAAAGTGGGTAAACTTGTAGTGGATTTGAAGCTTATTCTCTCTAGTTTCTAATCAAACAAACCACACTCAAAACGGAGCTAAAACAAAGGAGAAAACAAATTTTTTTCCAAACTTTGCACATGTGTTTGACCTATCAAAACTCAACCAAATTCGACGAAACAATTTTTTTTTGTTCCTTGCCAATACTAGTTTAAAACCCAACAATTTACTTCCTAAAACACTCAAAGTATTGGGAGAAAAGGAGAGCCAAAGTGAGGCTCGTGGGCTGAAAATTTCTAGAAAATGACATTTTCCAGATTTTGTTCCTAAGGCTTCTAAAACACTTCTAAACTTCATACTTATCTATTGAACTCATCAAAAACTCAAAATGAAACCAAAATCAACAACACCCACTCTTGAAAAATTGCCCTATCCACCCAACTCGAAAATAGAAATTCAACCTCTTCCAATTCAATTTGTCCTAATACTCATATGACTCAAATTATTCTTTAAGAGGCAAAAATCACACAATCACAAAGTTAAAACCAATTTTTCGAAATTGACTCACCTTAGATAATATTTTTCTTCTCTTCCTTCTATTCCTTTTCTCCTTCCTAGTTTTCTTCTTCTTCTTCTCTCTCTCTCTCTCCCCCATTATCTTCTCCCTCCTACCAGCAACTCACCTCCCCTAGTTCATAAAAAAAAGATTTCAGCTTCATTAAGAAAAATCCCTTAGGCTAGGTGACTCACTACTTTAGACTAGGTCAATCATCCTCATCCTTTCATAATGGAGGTTTTGAAAGCTTGAGGCAATGGGGGAAGAATGGGAGGAGGATGGTTTGATTCCTTCCACATTTCAGATTATTCTTCTTCTTTTTTTTCTTTTTTTTTTTGGCCTCCAAGGATATTTTGGTAATTATCCACACATAGGGGTATTTTGGTCATGTTTGTCCAACTTCAAATTAGACACACTTAATTTAATAATCTCGATCCAAAATCACTTGATAAAATACTCATAATCATTCTCCACCATAATATTATTCTTCACTAAAAAATGAAAATCCACCTTGAATTTTTCGGAGTATTACAAATGAAGTTGATGCAGGGCGTAATTTTATAGAAATTTAAAAACGTTGGATATGAAATTGATAAAATTGAAACCTCATGGCCCATTTTGATCCGGCAGCTAACCCTTGATGGGGTAAAATACCTTTATAATTTTTAAAAATAAATTAAAACATAAGAAAAAAAAAACCCTTCTCTCTCTCTCTCTCTCTCTCTCTCTCTCTCTCTCTCCTCCTTTGTATTTTCTTTTACCCAATAACCTAGCCCAAGCTCGAAGAAATCACGGGAGGAGGGAAGAGGCATAAGAAATGGCGGTGTAACACCACGACCCTAATTTAATTATCCATCTAAATTAATTAATTATGAAATTCCAATTTTGCCCTCAAGGGTAGGGGTATTATAGTCACTTTTTAATACGGAAATATTTGGGGGAAATGATTGGCACCATTATGTAGCTCATATCGAGATGAGTCCGTAGACATGTAGTGGGCTCAAATCGGAGTTGTAACGAAGTAGTCACGATCAAAACAAACTCAGTGGCACAATCATAATTATTTCGAAGTTGGTTGTTAAAATCAGAAAATTTCTCTTCCCCCCCCCCCTCCTTTTAATTCTAAGCCTGCCTCCACTGGCCACCACCGGAGTTGGGACAGGTCCCAAAACGACCGGCCAGACTTCCCCATCCTACCCCACCCCTTCGCCGATGCCAACCGCCAGCAACACTACTGGAAAATCAAGAAAATTGGCCAGTTTTCGTGAGAAAATTACCAGAGCTCATTTTGGTGATTCCAGCAACCAAATTCTTCGAGCTTGGTATGTTTTCTTACCCTCTCAATGTGATCTAACAGCTGGTTGGGTTATTTAGGATCAATTTCTGCGTTTTGGTGGTTAAATAAGTTATAGAAGTTTTGGCCGGTTTCCAAAACAAAAGTAGTTCCACTTAATGTCCTGATCATGTAGGTATAGGTCTTGACCGACGATTTTCAAATTTTTCGGTCACCGGAATTTCTCTAGACACCAAATCATTGCCGGAGCATGTGGCGGTGTGTGGGCACTGTTTTGGTGTCCCTCTTAGTCTTAACATAATCCTCATGTCGTCCCAAGCGAAATGGTATGCTTGGATTTGAAATTGGTTATCGTTTGACTGTCAATCGGATATCGCATATTAGGTGTTATTTGGGTTCGACATGTTCAGATCGTTGGATCAACTCCAATATAATATAAGTTGATCTAGGCATCCCTAGGATCATGCAGGAATTCGCAGATTGTGAATCGGAGCCCCGAATGTTCTGATTCAGTAACTTAAAGTTTGCGATTAAACGATAATCGTCCGATCGTACGATCGCAAGCAATCCGACGCGTATTGTAAACCTTGTGGAACCCATAGGAACTTCCGGATCGGAAATCGGAGGTCGTAGACCTCATGGGCCTCGTGGGCCTAGTTGACCCAATTTGGAAAGTTTGACCGCCCGGTTGATCGAGCGTCTTCTGAGGCTATCCCATTATCCGAAACATGTAGTTGGACTTTAGAAACGTCTCGTTCCTCGTGCACTTGAAACCCGTGAAGCTAGGATTTTAATTTAAAGTTCCTGTTCGAAGCGTTTTATACTAAGCTCGTACTCGTATTCTGAAATAGGTATTCCGACCATGCATACGTAGCAGGTGGGACCCTCTCATGATCAAGCAGTGTGGGACTACTTGTGAGTGGACTTTGTTTTCAAATAATAAGCATTGTTTTATGATAGAAAAACTATGCATATTGATTTAATGGTTTATTGAATATATTATATATTCAATTGTGGAATTTAATATTTTCGTAAAGTATTTGCATTATATTCGGGTTTTGGCATATTTGAATATCTTGAGTTTATATGTCTGGATTTTGAGAATTTCTATCTATGATTGGTTATGTGTGGGGTACGTGGGATGTTGGTTTGAAATTGTGAAAAGAGAGTGGATTTTAGTTATGTCAGTTTGAAGTGCTATAAGCACTACCCAATGTAATTGCCCCCGGGGGGGATCTCAAGGGCTAGTGTTGACGGCTTTTTTTTTTCTTTCTCTTTTTCTTCAATTTTTTTGGTTTAAAATAAACTTCTCTTATAAAAATAGCGCCCAAAATCTTACAACTTTACAATTAAAAAATAAAGCTCTATCACTCTCATCTAATTCAGCCTCAATCGGTTTAGTCCTTGTCTTGCCCACTAATTCATCTGAAAAATTAAACAGGGTAAGAGATGAGCAACCACTGCTCAGTATGGACATGAGACCTTATCACGGTAGATTGATATAACTAAATTAAGTGACATGCAATCATACAGCCAAAATATCACATTAATAATAACAATGCATAAATGAATGCTCTTCATCTAATCCCGTCAATTCATATAACTAGACAGGTAGACCTACACATCCCATACCATGCTTATACCACTTGGTCCCGAATGCCCATTTAATCATCCCATAATTCCCCATTTGTTAGTCATCTTCTCTAACTCCCTTTCACCAGTCCCGAATCACCTAATAAAATTCATGTGCACTGTGGGATCCCTGAGACCTGGTACCTGCCAAGAGTTAGACTCAACTACACAAAAGATCCTTCTCATTACCCTATGTTCCATACTTTCTTTATCAACCCAAGAATTCCAGCCATCGCCGATAACATATGATCATGTCAATATTAATAAATAATATAATGATAATTAACAACACTTCAACACCCAATATCAATAATAATCAAATAAGAATATCATGCATAATATATTGCTCACGAAATTTAATTAGATCAATCTTTGTAAAAGGTCACCAAGAAACCCCTACCTCAATCCCAAAGCATTTCTGCAAGTTAAGAAAATACAAGCTAAGTCTTATATCTCTTCCAAGAATTTCATCATCATCTTCTCTCTCTCTCTCTCTCTCTCTCTCTCTCTCTCTCTCTCTTATTTCTCCATGTTTTGAAACTATAAGGTTATGCTTCTATTTATAGTGGTTATAAGGATTGGATAAACTTCAATATTAAAAGGATAAGAACATCCAAGTTTATCCAAAAGATAAATATCCTAACCAAATAAGATCCTTCAAGTTTATCTAAAAGATAATATCATCCAAAAGATAAGTATCTTCTTTTATCTATTTAAAATACGGGTCTTCACATTAATACCTTTTAACTCTTTGACCGAAGCTTTTGCATTTGTATTGAATTTTCAAAATGAAAATTACGATTTGTTTTGGGTAGATGCAATTTAAAGCTTTCATGTTGGCTATACAATTTCAATTGCTTTAAATATTGTTGGTACATTTATATTTTATAATTTGTTGCTAATGTGTGGGAAATTACTGCTAGTGTTTGAAAATAAAAACCTACAGACTAATTTATGTGGTATTATTATAGCTCAACGTATTATTATTTTATGTGGTGTGTCTGTTTTCTACAGCACAATTGTTTTTTAAAATACATTTCAGAATCTTAATAATGTTAATAGCATTCAAAAGCTAATTAATGACCATTGAAATAATGAAAAAAAATATATTGAAGTGAGCTATGTTTTTCTAAGTTACTGTTTGTTTTAAATAGCTTGTATTGTTTCATTACTGATTACTTAATTATTACTCATTAATCAATTTACGGCGAAACATCCACTGTTGAATGGTTGAAGGGTTTCAAAATCTTTGGTCTATTTTTTCTTTTAATTGAAATTTCAAAGCAAGTATATATATATATATATATATATATATATATATATTCCCCTTCTATTGAGGGATCCCTCAAATAATTTTATTTGAGGGACACCCTTTAGGGTACCCTACAATTTTTTTCCCAATGATCCAAACCATCTATTTTTTAGGTCTTCATTCATAGATCATCCTTACAAAAAATTAGACAAATCGGAAACCGTTTCGACATCCAATTGTGTCTTACAAAATCAATGAACACAGTGCTTCAAGAAAGTACTAAAATTTCAATAACTCAATTGAGTGGTCAAATGATATCAGATTCAAGTGATTTTTTGTAAAGATGATCTTTGAATGAGTGTCTACAAAATAGACAGTTTGGATTAGTGAAATACAATCCGGAGTGAGGCCTACAAGGGGTGTCCCTCAAATAAGTTTATTTGAGAGATCCCTCAATGGAAGCTCTCTGTATTTATATATAAGAAAAATTGGTCACTTAATAGCTTTAGAACAACCACCCATATAAAAACAGTTGAACAAGTTTATGCTTTAAGTAAAGAACATGAAACATGTCAGTTGCTTAATCTTGAGTCAATTCGAAAACATAAGAAAGATGGTAATAATTTCCTTCATATTGGCCTTGTTCAAGTTGTTGTTAAGCCTTTAACCCGTTTAGGTTTACAAGCTTCTATTTTTCTTTGTTTACGTGATGCACACTTTACTAAGTTTAGTGACAGTACTTTAGGATTAATTGAATCTAGTATGTGTAATGGTACGGTTCATTTTGATTGTTTTCCTGATTTTACTATCACTACTACATTTTACTATTTGCGCGATGAAGACAAATTCGTCGCGCAAAACTACAAAATCTTGTGCAACGAAATATTTGGTCGCGCAAAGATGCTTAGCACGACAAACAAACTAATCGTCGCGCAAAGTGGGGAAGAAAAACCCGAGTTAATTTTTTTGGCGCCAAACATTTGCGCGATGATATAGTTCGTCGTGCAAGATAACCTGGCGCGACGGTTACAAATTTCGTCGCGTAAAAGTGGACAGGAAAAATTGCGATACGGATGTTTTGGAGGCAAATTCTTGCGCGACGGACATATGGTTCGTCGCGTAAAGTGTGATGTCTGCAAGTTTTGGGGCGACGGAAATTTGCGTATGCGCCACGCCGTTTTGGGTTTGCGCAACGGAAATTGGCGCGGTGAAGAATATTGTTTCGTCGCGCAATATTCCGATGTTGACAGGTCTTTGAGCGACGAAAGCAGGTTATTTTATGCGACGAAAAAGTTGTTTTGCGCGACGAAAATTATGTTTCGTTGCGCAAACTCCTTCTTCTACATATCTGCATTCCGCCATTGCAGAGTCAGAATGCAAAGAAAAATTTTAAAAATCTGTCTGTGCTGCTGTCTCTGCTGGGAATTCAATACGCTCATTGGGTAAGTATTATTTGTCGTTTATTTAAAAGTATTAATGTAAATTCATACTAACTGTATTAATTTTGTTCTCATTATAGACATTTGTAATTTGCGATTGTGGAGAACGATTGAGAAGGTATGTTATTCATTTTATATTACATTATTTACATTATGTTGAACTTAGTTTATTATATTTATATTTTTTGTTGTGAAATTATATTTATATTGTGTTGTTAAATTGTGCGTGTCATAGCACAATGTGTTGTGATGTACGAAGTTAATTGAAATTAACTTCGTACTTTTATTATTATTTTTTAGTAACACTTAGTTTCCCGTTCGAGATTAGTTGGATTTCGTGCATGGATGCATAAAGCATGACTGCGGTCTAATTCATTCTTGAATTGTCCCATTATTTGGACAGTTTGGTAATGCATAGTGTTGTCACGTAATCTACGGCTACATGATTAGGTTTCGATTGTGGAGATTTCGGTGTAATCTCGGTACGTTCTTCGGGTGGTACGTAGGTATTTATACCTATGGCCACCTTAAGAACTGTATCGAGATGCTGGCGAAATTCATCTACATCGAAATCTAATCTCATGTAGTCGTAGGTTACGTGGCAGGACTATGCATTCCCGAATGGGATAGGGCCTTTACCGGAGGCATAAGGTGACATTATAACTTCGTATGAAGTGGTTGTGATTGTTGTGTTATGATTCTGGTTTCAGGAATTATAGACAGAAGGTGGATACAGAACCCGAACAGATGCGCAGACGAATACTTGGATGGAATCGAGGATTTTATTGAGTTTGCACGTAGACACAACCCAAGTGCAACAAGAATCCGTTGTCCTTGTAGGAGGTGTAACAACACGTTGTGAGAGACAATTGAAAATGTTGGATTTCATTTAGTAAGGAATGGAATGATTAAGACATATAGCATTTGAAACCTTCACGGGGAACAATTAGACCATGCTTCATCTTCAAATGCCACAAGAGTGGACAATGTTGAACCTATTATGGATCCTAATGATCAAGTCATGGATATTATATAGGATGTTTTTCCATTTGTAGCGACCAACATCAATCAAGAAGAGGAAGATGACGTTCCTACACCAATAGACAGTGCGGAGTTTGAACAATACGAAAAATTGTTAAAAAATGCCAACCAAGAGTTATACCTGGGGTGCGAGAGCTTTTCCGTTCTCACAGCCATTGTGGAGCTAATGCATGGAAAAATAAAGTATCGTATGTCGAACCTGTGTTTCAATTACTTTTTGGGGGTTTTCAAGAGAATGCTTCTGACGGAAAATTGTTTGTCGAAAGACCATAAACATGCGCAGAAGGTGTTGAATGGTCTGGGATTGGGTTATGAAAAAATTCACGTTTTCAAAAACAATTGCATGTTATTCTACAAAGAGCATGAAACATTGGATGCATGCCCTATATGCAATGAGTCGAGGTTCAAAATGACATCTTAGAATAGAACGACTAAGATCCCTTAAAAAGTCATGCATTATCTGCCCCTGAAACCTAGGTTGCAGCGATTGTATATGTCGACGCATACTGCCATAGACATGAGATGGCAAAAGGAAAAACGGGTAGACGATGATGTGATGCGGCATCCTGTAGATGGGGAGGCATGGAAAGAGTTCGATCGAACGTTCCCCGAGTTTGCTGCTGATCCCCGAAACGTTAGATTGGGACTTGCCACTGACAGATTCAATCCGTATGGGGTTCTAAACCAACACCACAGCACTTGGCCGATTTTCGTATTCCCATATAATTTGCCGCATTGGAAATGCATGAAAAAAGAATACATGATGATGATTGTTTTGATAACTGAGGATTCTGGCATGTCAATCGATATTTACTTAAGGCCGCTGCTTGATGAGCTGAAGGATTTATGGACAATGAATGATTTCCCAGCATATGTTCACTTTGTGGGCAGCAGTTATGTGGACTATGAATGATTTCCCAGCACATGCAATGGTTTCTGGGTGGAGCACAAATGGTCATATGGCATGTCCTGTATGCAAGGAAAATGTAACTTCTGGTTTGCACGCTGGAAAAGTTTGTTACCTTGGTCATCGGAGATGGTTGCCATAGGACCACGAGTGGAGGGAAAAAGATAAAGATGTTCGACGGGAACACAGAGTGTCGACTCAGACCTAGAGAATGGTCCAGTGATGAGATATTGGACCAGCTTAACCGTTTGGATTTTGCTCCGTTCGGGAAAACAGTTAGTCGGATCAGACCTTTTACACATATGAACTAGACGCACAAGCATATGTTTTTTGAGCTCCCATATTGGTCGAAACTCAAATTGAGGCACAATCTAGATGTGATGCATGTTGAGAAAAATGTATTCGACACATTGGTGGGCACGATTCTAGATATCGAGGGGAAGACAAAGGACACGATCAAAGCTCGTCTTGATTTGGAAAGAATGGGCATACGAAGGGGTTTATGGATGAATAGGGACAATGATAAAGCTAGAAGGGATCTTGCATTCTTTTCTATGAAACCGAATGACAAGAAAGAGTTTCTAAAGTTTGTATCGTCAGTAAAGTTTCCCGATGGGTATACTTCTAATATCACACGTTGTGTGAATGTTGACGGGGGTAAATTTACTGGACTTAAAAGCCATGACTGCCATGTGTTTATGCAATGCCTATTTCCTGTGGGTATTCGACACCTATTGCCGGAAGATGTAGTCAAGCCAATCATGTTGTTGTCCAGATTTTTTTCACAACTCACGGTGAAAACATTGCGAAAGACAGACATTAATCAGTTGCGGCATGACATTGTCTAAGTCCTATGCAAGTTTGAGATGATATTCTTTACAAGTATGATTCACGTGATAGTTCACTTGTCAGAAGAGGCATTGCTTGTTGGTCCTGTCAACTATCGTTGGATGTATCCAATAGAAAGGTATATATAATCCTTATCGTTTGTGTATGCATCATTATCACAGACTTGCTAATTTGTATCATATCGTTTAATTTTGGCAGGCTTCTTGGAGAGCTGAAAAAAAGTGTACGCAATAGGGCGAGGCCCGAAGGATCAATTATAGAGGCTTGGGTTTAATACGAGTCGCTTACTTTCTGTGGAATGTATTTAAAAGATGTGGAGACGGCTTTCGATCGTCCTCAGCGCAATAATGACAGAGGTATGAGAAATGAAAAACTTTCTGTTTTTGCCCAAAGCGCACGACCCTTCGGAGATCCTGGACGCGGAGAGTCGTTTTCTAGAAATGACATGGAGGTAGCGCATTGGTTCGTACTGAACAATTGTGATGAGATAATGGCATAGTTAGATGAGCATGAAGAGATGATGAAGCGAGAACATCCATCACATTTGGTTGCCCAGAAACACCGTGAATTGTTTCCACAATGGTTTTTGGATTCTGTAAGTTATCAGTGTTTGTTATTTGAGAAATATAAATTGTAGTTTTTAATTTTGTCAGACTAACATATGAATGGTTTTGTATAATATTAGGTGAATAAGTTGAAATCATCGAATTCCCCAACTTACAGTGATTATATAACTTGGCGTTCGGCTCGATTCGCGTTGAATTGTTCTCGGGTTGTAATGTTAACGGCATCAAATGTTTGGGGGCTGCACGAGATGACAAGCTGTGTACGCAAAACAATGGTGTCCATGTCCTAGGTGGAGGCGAAAGTATGGACATTGATTTCTATGGCAAACTCACAACTGTCGTGCAATTGCTTTACAAAGATCGATACCAGGTGATCATGTTTAAGTGTCGATGGTTTGATACCAACCCAAATAGTCGAGAAGTGTTAAATTCGACAATGGCTTACTATATGTGAACATTAACAGAACTTGGTATGATGACGACCCTTATATTTTGGCAAACATGGCAACACAAATTGTGTATCTAGATGACCCTAAAGCCGGAAGCGGTTGGAACGTTGTTCAAAAGATGGATCACAGGAACGTGTATGCTATACCAGAACTAGACCCAACTGACAACAACGTCAACAATGTAGCTGACCAACGTTTAGAATCTTCAATGGAAAATGATGCGGAAACACTTCGAGATACTAATGTTATACAAGAGCCATTTCAAATACAAGGAGTGTCTTCAATCGAAATACCGATTCAGTCAATTACAATTGACCTCGGTGATCTTCTGTGATACGATGTTGCAGTGGGCCCGAGCAACGACGATGATGTAGTTATAGAGGAGGAGGAGGAGAAGGATTGGGAGACCGAAAGTGATGATAGTGACGATAACGAAAGTTATTATAGTTTAGATGATGAATAATGAATTTTTTTCTAATTTTATTATGTTAGTGGACATATTTTGTGTAATGCAAATGTTTGAATATATGTAGTTGTTATATCCAAACATTATATATGTGGAGAAATGAAACATTATTAAAATAAATTTAGTTATAAACCATTGGTAAATGAATATATCCAAATCATTTTAATAATAATTTTTAAAATTATTTTGACAAAACACTTTTAAAAAATGAAAATCATAAACAAGAAAGAGAATTGGGGAGATATAGAAATATGCAAGACCCAGTTAACCAATTTCACGGAAGAAAGTAAAGGAGCAATAATAAATATCTTGTTATTTGAAGAGGTTTGTTATTGATCATTATTTAATTATAATAAATATGTTATTATTCATATAAGAGAAAAAATGAATAGCGGGTTCAATTCCCGTCGTTCACCCATAAATTTAATAAAATATATATAACTATATATTTATAAACTGAATTATTGATCATTATTTAGTTATTATAAATATGTTATTATTCATAGAAGAGAAAAAATGAATAAAAACAAAATAAGATAGACCAAAAAACTTTCTTTGATTTGAACTCACCTAATCAACAATCCTTCAATTCTCAAATCAAAAGAGAATAGAATAAATCATACTTTCATACAATATCGTAATTGAATTATATGTAATGATCAATAATTCAGTTTAATTCTATGTCTACATGTATAAAAATTGCAGTAATTTATTTGATAGATAATAGATAGTAAGAAAAGGAATGACAAATATGAAAACAACCTTGCGCGACGAAGAAGGCATCGTCGCGCATATTTTGCGCAACGGAGAAGTTACTCGTCGTGTAAACATCAAATTTTGTGCGACAAAAATATCCGTCGCGCCTTTATATTTTGCGCGACGAAACAAGCTCTCTGATCGCGCAAACATATATATATATATATTTGATATATACACACGTATATATTTGAAATTGATGATCGAATTAGTTCATTGTATTCATATAGGGTCAAGGAGTGTAGCTGTAAAAAATCATCAAAATCGGAATCAAAATAATAGTTAAATCATGACTTTTCGTTTATAACCATCGAAAAGTTTTGTCCCGTTACTTAATCTCTGAATGTTTTTTTTTTCTTCCGATTTTTGGGGCCTATGATCTTGAAGTATAAACAAACAAGTTTGACGGCTGGATTACTGAAATTAGTTTCGTAGAATGCGTATGCCATCAAAACACAATATTCACCAACAATGAAGAGTTTATTTATACTTTCCTTCAATATAATATAAGATTATGTGATGTCCCGTACTGTAAATATCTTAAATTGAAGATCGAATTTAGTCTTTGTATTCATATAAGGTCAAGAAATACAGCTGTAAAAAATTTTCAAAATCGGAGTTAAAATAACCGTTAAATTGTGACTTTTTCTTTATAACCGTTGAAAAGTTTTGTCCCGTTACTTAATCTTTGAATGTTCATTTTTTCTGATTTTCGACGTATACGATCTCGAAGTATAAAAAAATAAGATTGACGGTTGGATCATTGAAACTAGTTTAGGAGTTAGGGTTTAGGGTTTAGGTTTTAGGGTTTAGGGTATAAGGGGAAGGGTTTGCGCGACGAAAGGACGTTTCATTTGTCGCGTAAAGTGCACAGAACAAAGCATTGCGCGACGAAATCAAGTTCCCTTGGTCGCGCAATCTCACTCAGAACAAAGGCACATCTCAAAAACACTTAGTAAATTTTTTTTGGCAAATCAGACAGTTGCGCGATGAAAGAACCTAACATTCTTCGCGCAAAGTTTACACACAAAGGCATGCACGATGAATGCACTTCTCTTTCGTCGCGCAATCTCAATAACAATTTCAGCCGCTCCGCCCCCAACACTTAGTAAATTTTTTGGCAAATCAGAGCTTGCGTGACGTATATTATTCTTCGTGCGCAAAATCGCCCCCAACAATCTCATTTAATTTATCTCCCCGCGCAAAATCGAATCCCAAAATTTGGGCGGATGGACAAACTTGCGCGATGAAATAAGATATTTCCGTGGCGCAAAGTGGATACTTTCAGAACCTTGCGCGACGTATATTATTCTTCGTCGCGCAAAATACGTAAATCCTAAACCCTAATCCCAAATTTTGGCGGAACGGCAACATTGCGCGACGGAAATGTTTTTTCTTTCGTCGCGCAAAATTCATTTAAATGATTTTGCACGACGCATTTACTTCTTCGTTGCGCAAAGTCAAATAAGTTTTTTGAAACTTGCGAGCTTCTCCTTCTTCTCTAGTTTGTCAATTCTGCCCTAAACCCTCTCTCTCTCTCCCGGCCGCCACAACCCTCGAACCCCGGAGTTTCCCCGCCGTCGCCATCCATCCTGCCGCCGTTATTTACTCGGTTTTCACTGAATCTTCGCCGGCATTGTTCTCTCTCCTCCGGGCACCAAATCAGGCAATTGAGGTATGCTTTATGGACTATTTTTGATGCTTTAGCTGATGGTTGGGTAGGATTTGATTGATTGTTTGAATAGGGTAGTGGATTTGAAACCCTAGGTTTCGCCCTGTTTTTGAATTGAAATTCCAGCCACTTCCGGCTGTTTTTCCGGGTAGGTCCAAGAAAAAAAGTGCCTCCAATTGATGTTTTGAACCTAGGGTAGGGACCTTGGCCCTTAATTTTAAGGATTTTCCGGCGATTGTTATCGCTTTGGGCATCCACGCGCTGCCAGCTAGTGTGGTGGCGCGTGGGATACTGTAGCATTGGGCATTGGGTCCCAGTGCAATCCCCTAGTTGTCACGAGCGCGCAGGTGTGTTCAGATTGGAATTTGGTTACTGTTTGAGTCTCGAATGGATTTTCCCTATTGTGCGATTTCCGGGTTTGATATGTTCGGATCGTTGGATCGAACTCAAACTCACGTATGTTGTACCATATATTTATAGGATCGTTTAGGATTTGACGGATCATGGATCGGAGTCCCGGATACTACGAATTCGCAAACCCTAGGTCAAACTATGCTTTTAATTAATTAGTTCAATTTCTGAATGACATTGTATGTGCTTAAGTATATATTCTTAAATTTGATTAATTTGTATGTGTATTAATGAAATTATGCAGATGTTAGACTTGATTAGACGTCGTAGGGCGGTCACGACTACACCGAGTTCGGAGCCCCCGACTTGACCGGCATCAGCTGCCACTGCGCCAGCACTAATGGAGCAGGACCACGTGCTAGTTGGTCCCGGGGGATCCTAGGCGCCTGCATCATCAGCTTCATCGGTGGTGCAGCCTGTTAGCGCTAGACGGCAGCACCGGCCCCCCAACACTACCGATACCACATCGACCGACGGTACTGGTGCCTCGGGGGCACAGCCAGGTATATATATCCTTCAACTGTAGTTCTTTTTTTAATTTTTTTAATTGGGAATTTTATAGTTAAATTTGTTATTTATTTAACAGTACTGTCATATCTCTTTGCAGCCAAGAGGAACACCCGAGGGCCGTGTCGGCAGCTGAAGACGGCAAAGGTCACCTGGGTGACCAACAGTCGTATCAGTATTGGATACGACGAGCGCTATCGGGCTGCACCGACGGCGTAGTTGCATAGCTCCTTGGCCCACGAGATTGGCCACGTCGTTCGGACCTATTGCCCGATGCAATGGAAGTCTTGGAAAGTCATGCTTGACGAGATCAAGATGGAGGTTCGCGGGCAGTTGTCGGTATGTATCCTAACTTTTAATTATTTTTCTTTCAAACTTTATATATTTCTATTACTTAATGTATGTAATTAATTTATTGGAGACGAAACTACAACTTAGAGGACTTCGACGAGGAGTCATTGGCGTACGTCAACAGACTCTTCGGTGAGAGGTACAAGCAGTGGAAGAGCGACTTGCACCACCATTTTGAGGCGTTTGATGATCCGCAAGTCGCTCTTCAGGAGGGTTGCCTGAAGGAGCTTGAGGGGCGGGAGGGTAGTTGGGCGTGGCTCTGCGCTCATTTTCCGACGCCCGATTATGTGGTATTTTTTTAAATAATATTTGCTTAATTATTACATATTTCTTATTAATGTTTATTTTATTTTTTGTATGTCATTATTTTTTAATTTATTTATATTTCAACTAACACGTTTTATTTTTTGTATAACAGAATAAAGCCCAAGTGAATAAGGGCAATAGGAAGAAGAAGACTCTTCTCCACCATTCCGGCTCCAGGCTCTTCTCATATAGGATGGATGCATGGCGGCGAGTAAGAATAAAATAATTTATATTTATTTTTTAATACGTCATTATTATTAATTTATTTTGTTCATACTAATATTTTTCTTCTCTTGTTCAATTTTGGGGGGGTCGAAATTCCCAGAGATCGACGTCTTTGTTGACGTTTATGTTCGACCTGAGAATGAGCTGGCCGAGTCCTTTCATGTAAGTATTATTTAATTTTAATTCTTATGTTACGCATTCAATTTATATGCATGTTTTAATTTATATTTTATGTAATGTTAAACAGACGACGATGGTGGTGAGGAGCCAGTTGGTTCTTCAGGAGTCCGCCTCCCAACTTCCTCCCGAGACTCCAATCGAGTCTGTGGATCCTCCACAGTATGTTGGATTTCAGATTTTTGACGCAGACATTGAATCAGACTCTCGGGAGGAGGCCGGGAACATATTGTAGGGGAATGGGGAATGCCCGACAGAGAGTGTAACAACCCGGTCCTTAATTAATATTTAATTATTAATTTACCACTATACCCCTAGAATATTTTATTAGTTTAAAAGTTGACTTTTTGGCCGGGAATGAATTTTGGGATTTTAGTTATACTGTTGCGTAGAGCGCAGCGAGATGAGTCCATAGACATATAGTGGACTCAAATCGGAGTTGTAACGAAGGAGTTACGATTAAAAGAAGTTCAGTGGCATAACCGTAAATATTTCAAACTTCAGTTTTTAAAATCCAGAAAAACCCAGATTTTTCCTCTCTCGAGAGTTCGAGCAGCCGACTTTAGGAGAGGATTTCTCTTAGCTCCGACCACCAAATTGAGCAAGACCAGTGCCAAACGAACCACCTCACTCCCCTATTTCAGTCTCAACCCATACCAGCCGTGATGCGCCGGTGTGATCGCTGGAATCAGCCACAAAACAGGCGGTGGTGGACAGTTTTTTTGTAAACTTTCGGGAGCTCGTTTGGAAGCCTCCGACCGCCAAATCGGACGAGGGAGGTATGGTTTTCTAGCTATTTTTCATGCTCTAGCTGCTGGTTGGGTAGGATTTCAGAGATTTCAAGCGTAGATCATTCGATTGTTTAAGTTAGGTTTCAGTAGATTTTCGGGTCACTGTTTCGGCCACTTTCGGCCAGTTTTTGGGGTATGTCCAAGAACAAAAGTTGTTCCAAATGGGGTATTTTACCTACGTTAGGAGTTTGGACCGGTGGTTTGGAGTTTTTCAGACCACCAGGAATTGATCAAGCCACCCACGCGATGCCGGCACGTGTGGCGGCCCGTGGGCAGATTGATAGAGACCACTTTCAGTTCTAGAATGATCCTTGGGTCGTCATGAGCGCGTAGGAATTCGCGGATCTCAATTTGGTTAACGTTTGAACCCCGAACGGATCTCGCATATTGTGTGATTTCCGGTAGTTTCGAACCGTTGGATTGTAAATATTTTCGGATATGTTGATCTAGGTAATTTCAAGATCGTATAGCATTTGACGGATCATAAAATGGAGTCTCGGATACTCCAGAAATGTCAGCCCTAGAGTGAGGTTTACAATAAAACAACCAGTTACAGGTCAGGAACAGAGGAAAGAACTACGTGTGGCTTGATCCCTCAGTAAGGGTACGTAGGCAGCCTACAGTTATTAGGCGCAGCCACGAGTTAGGGGCTTAGGGTTTATGTTACCGTTTTCCAGGGCATTTTGATCATTTACGACCCATAGTTACCAGGTGTCAGTTTTAAATAGGATTCGGCCTGGATTTCAAAGTGGAAATTAAGTCGGGTCGTTTCAGAAAGAACCTCGACCGCAGTCATCATCGGAGGAAAACAGTCAGGTGACCGTTTTGCCATCGCGGGTTGTCGAGCTTGAGGGTCAGATGTCGGTGATTCTGCAGTCCCTCGCTCGGTCCAGCATTGCAATCCCGAATTTTGGTGCGCCGACCTCCAAGCCCGTCCACCCCGAGCATCTCCAGCAGACCACGGCCCCTGTAGACGCCCAGACCTCCGAGTCGCATGTGGTAGACGACTGTAGGGGGTTTTTTGTTCCAGCAGCTTGACGAATGGGCCCGAGCTGCTGTAAGAAGACAACGAGCAAAATCCCCCAAATGCCTAAGTTCGAAAAACAAGCTCCCAAGAGAGTTTTTAGAAAATCTAATGAGATTTTAAAAGAACGTTCTCAGGATCACTTCACTAACACCCAAATAAGCATGAGGATTTCATTAATGGCTTAGCCTGAGGAGTATGTGGCATGGGAGCTAAGCTTTCACAAGTTTAGCAATTTGAGAGAGAGAAAACAGCGTGGGTTTCTTATAAATTTTCTTTTATCCCGATTGAGCTTATTTTGCATCCAATTACCCATATTGGGTTAAGGATTGATTTGGGCTTAGCCCCTTGGATTTTTGGGCCTCAACATTAGCCCCCTTGATTATTGGGGCCATGAGTAGCTTTGAGATGGGTCAAATAATCAAACCTGGCCCCAAAAGCAAAATCAAATCCAGGCTGCTGACGTGACCTTCCCGTTTCCCGCGTGTGTGCTGCCATGATTAGTTTTCAGCGGTCTCTTGCATTCTCCAGGTACGCTTCCATCAATCCTGTTTTATTTTATTTTATTCTTCTTTCCTTTTCTTCTCTTCTTTTTTTTCTCTTCGTCTCTGACTCCCCTCTTCTGTGCACGCGAGCCCTAAAACTAGTTGCCCCCTTTTTGTTTTTGCTGGTTCCTTCTCATACACAGGTCTAGGGAATCCTTGGGAAACGAGAAATCTCAGTGAGGCCTCATCCACAACCGCTGGTTGGTTACGTTCAGGAAACCGCTCGCAACCATCGGGGAAAAGCCACGATTCTTCTTTAAAATCCCTCAAATTTCTTCAATTCGCTCTTCAATCCGTCCAAAACCAAGCTTAGCAGAGTCACTTGGCAAAGTGTGGAGCAATTTATGCGGTGGAATATCACAAGACAGTTCCCTCCTCTTTCGACTTCGGCAAGCTGCTGGAAGAATTCCATCGATAGTAGTGGTAAGCATCGTTCCCCTATTTTTTTGTTTTCTACTTCTCGTTACTCTGGGCACATGCATCTATACACATACACACATACATACGCATATATGTGCATGTGGAGGCACCCTTTATATCTTTTGAGAATTCCTCATGAACAGGGCACCTTTCTCAGTCTGGGTTTCATCTAATTTCCCAAGCCCTAAGCTCGAATTTCGGGCATAGACCACTGATTTGGGATTTTAAGCGTGCTCAAGGCGATATCTTGCCTTGATTAACCACAAAACCTCTAGATGGTGCCGAAGCATGGTGGAAGGAACGGGAACAGCCACTCCATGGCTTCCTTCGCATATTCTACCCCTGTGGTTCATTTTTTCTCTTTTTTTTTTTTAAGCACCAGATAATCTTTTCCCCTCTTATAGGAAAGATTTGCATGATGATATCGAATTAGTCTTCTTTTTCTTCCTTGATATGGTCCTGGCATGATATTACCGAGATGTGCGTGCTTCAACAATTCGTGAAGGCGCTGGAACTTACGCATTTTGTTCTTTCTTCCTTTCTTGCAGGTGTCCGTGACTTAGTAGGCCTGCCATGGCGTCCACTGACCTTCCGCCGATCATGCTAGACCATCTCTACTCCATGGATGACAATCTTAAAGCAGAAGGGCCGTTCCTGTTGCTTGAAGATGCCCGTAAAAATCCCGTTGTTGGTGATGAACCATCCCCTGAGACTGCTCCTGTAATTAATCCTGCCTCCATATCCAGATGCTGCATTGAAAAGGGCCTCTTTCCAGCCGTTCCCCTATTCTTCCAATATCCTTG
>NW_007362553.1:3932-30740 GCF_000346735.1 Prunus mume
CATGATCGTACTAAACATGTTGAGGTGGATTGACACTTCATCAAACAGAAGCTTGAGGCTAAAGTGTTTCAGTTTCCTTTTGTGAAATCCGAGGATCAATTGGCGGATATTTTGACAAAGGCGATTTCCAGTAAAGCATTCCACAATTCACTGGATCAGTTGTGCATTGGCAACATCTATGTACCAACGTGAGGGGGAGTGTTGGCATGACTTGTGGATATTGACTTACTTTCCTTACACACCAAGGATTCCTATTTTATTTGTAATTGATTTACTTTAATTCCTGATTTCCTACTGTAAATAGATTTAGGAATTTATTATTTACTTGCCCATTCAGGTTTTGTTGTATTATAAATATGACCTCCTACAAGGAGAAGAATACATAGAAAATTCCCACAAACAAATATTCTCTCATAGTTTTCATATTTTAGCAGTTTCCACCCGTCCTTGCTTGATCACCACTTCCGCCTTCTTCATTGTAAGCGTCTTGAATCCCAACATCTGTGCTTCCAAATGCGGAGAAATAATTCTCATTAATGTTGTTGGTCTCGTTGTTTTGATCAGTATTTTCTGCCTCACTATTATCATTTTGCTGGAGCACTTGTTCAGTTCTTTCTCCTTGGGGCTCTTGTTCATAAAGAGTTCTACGGTGACCAGAAAAGCGGTTTCTTACCATCTCTTGAGGGCTTTGGTTCAGTTGTTCAGCTTCAGTTTGAGATCGAGACCCATCTTATATATATGCGAAGATTAAAATGGAAAGATCTTCAAATAAGTGGAGGCCAATACTCAATCAGATGGAAGGTAATCTTTCAATAAATGGAAGTTACTATTGTAAACTAATTTCATAAATTCCTTAAACCCTATACACGCATAGAATCACATCAAGGAAAATATCTTGAATCAAATAAAAATATTAATCAGAATAGTACATACCTGCCATTAATGAAAGCTCAAAAGAAAGTCTTCTACTCTCCGTAGAGTTCTTATGTTCGACTAGCAATAGGGACTAGATGTTTTGAACGGGTATTTCTAAGAGAGCATGGACCACTTCTTGAAAATGGAATAAGTTACTATTATGTATGTGGATTTATTTATTAATCTTTGTTTCGTTTTTTTTTTTTGGGTCATAAGTTTATTAATCTTTGTTATATCTGCAGTATTCCAAATGATCAACTTGGAAAAGTCTTCCCAGCCAAAAAAAACAAAAAAAACAAAAAACAAAAAAACAAAAAAACAAAATTGGAAAAGTCTTGTGAAAAAAGATTATGTGTGTGGAGAAAGGTTCAAGTTTTTCAAATTTTTTTTCGAATCTCGACAAAATAAATAAAATAAAATAAAATGATTACAAACTAACAATCGAAAAAGAAATTAAGCAAAATCAAACTTAGGCAAACCAAATAAATCCAAAGATAGCAATGGAACGAAGATTCAAATAAGTTGATTTTTATAGTTAATCTCAGTTATATTCTAAACAACTCAGTTCTTCCTCCTCTCTTCTATCTTCTCTTCCTCCTTTCTCCTCTTCCCATATTTTCAAATACATAAGTTTTTCTCTATTTATCTTCGTTTTGTTATGATTTTCCTCCAACCATCACATGCGGCTTCGTCTTGGTGTTGGATTTCCATCTACATTTTTGGCGTCGGATCTTCAACATCATCATTTTTGCGGTTTTTTTGTGTTTGGAATAAGTCACAAAGACTCTTTGAGTTCTTTGTGTAGTTTTCATATCTCCTTTTGTGAGAGCTTTTCATCTTTCCCTTGTATGAGTTATATTTGTATTGTTATGACTTTGTTTTTTCAAGCTTTATCTCTTTTTGATTATTATGAGTTTACAATCTTAATTGGGATGCTTATACTAGAGTTTCGATCATGAGTGTTCGTTAATGGAGGCACACCAGATTGTCTTAATTTTGATGTTAGATCACTCTGTTATATATTGCAATTGCCCCTTATGGCAAGTTTGTATTCGCCATTTGTGACTAGTGGCTTTTTAAGCTAAATTATGAATGCAATCCAAAAAAATTTAAAAAAATCAAAAAACCAAAAACAATTAATAGTCATGATCGATAGTGTAGTAAAAGATACTCCTGTGGAAAAAATATTTGACTTCTTCGGACACGCACATGCACCTTTGAAAGAGAAGTTCACACATAAATTATATAAGAAATTATAATTAGTGCTTACAATTATAAATTATCTAGCTAATTGATTACTTTGAATTTTTGTTTTGATCACATGCAGGACAAAAGAGGACCACTCTTGTCCTAATGCAAAGGGGGGCCGGACAGACATTTGTAAGTGGCCATGTTTCACAGACTGTACGTAGTATATGCCCAGTTGGCTTCTAAACAAAGAGCTCCTGTGTTTTGTAACAAACAAACAAAAAAACAAAAAAAACAGCATCTTTGTTTTATTTTTAGCCAATCCACTTTTCATATTTATATAAAAATATAAAAATATGAACAATTTTATATTAACTTCCGCAGTTTCCTTTGATATGTACACATATTCCGGCTGGTCACCTGCAAAAATTTTATATTGAAGGTCACCACGTGCCTAGTGACAATCTTTGGGTGTCACCATGTTTTATCCTGTGTCTTCACATCGCATGTCACCACGTACCTAGTGACAATTCTTATGTGCTTTGTCATTTGGTGCTCTATTGATAATGGAGGGCTTTGGTTATTTAATTAGGGTCATTTTTTTCATCCTTATTATGAATTTGGGATTCTTTAATCGTTGGAAAAAGAAATATCACTCAACCTTAAGGTTAACTATGAATCAGAGTGAGAATGAATCGAATCAACATGAATTCTCATTAAAATATATACTGACTATCATGAATCGAAATGAAGAAATGTTTGATTAGTGGAATCATGCCCTCAAAGAATGTATATTTTATTTTATTTTTTCAAAAACCTACTACAACTTTTCAAATGGGAAAAACTATTTCACTGACAATAAAAATATTATGTAAAAATATTTTATGTACTTATGATATGTATTAAAATAAAAATTCATTATAAATATAAGCTATAGTTGCCTGTGATCATCTGACACATTATATATTATACTTGCACTCCTACTGAGAATTGAGGGGCTCAAGCATCTTAGATGCTTTCCAGTTTGTTTATCGTAAAATTACAACAACTTCCCCTCTTTTTTGCTGTAACGTTAGCAAAGATACTAATGATATTAATTATTGGAGCAGTACATAAGCTTGAAAATAGGCCCAGGTATTGCTATTATTAATTTATGATTTTAAAATGTACAAATTCTACATTTTAAGGGATTCAAAACGTCAAGAGCGATGTCGAGTCAAACAATATAGGGTAAAACATTTTTTTGATATATTTCCATTCATCAAAATAAGGTATTTATAATACAAGTGTGTAAACCCTAGTAGGGTTATACAAAAAAACAAATAAAATTCTAATTACACAAAATTTGTACAAAAGAGAAAGAAAAAAATTCAAATAGAATAGGAAATAAATATCCTAATCAAACTAGGATCTTGTGAACATGGTGATGATCACCGTAAAGTTCGTTTTAGTATTTGAAAGTACATAATACGGTTGGTTATAATAAACGAATTTTTTTGATAACGAGAGATTTGTTATATCTATAATGTTCGTAAAACTTCATTTTTCACAAAAATCTGATGAACGAACTCTGCTTCTTCATTTTCCATTTTTATGGTTCGTAAAATAATGCCACTGTTGCTGAACTTGAGAGAGAGGTGCATTAATATTGTATATTGACGACCATCAACATAATATATATTTTTATTTTATTCATCAGATGAATAGTACATATAATTAAGAAGGGAGGGGAGGCCCTAGCTAGCTACAGACCTCAGTGAGTCATCAGTTCAGCTTCGTCTTCATCAGTACTGGATGCGGAGTCAGTTTCTCCACCGGAGTCGACTAGTTTTTCTTTGCCGTGGCCTTTGTAGATGTGGGTGTTGCCAAACTCGAAAATTCCTACTCTCTCCGATTTTTTCCCCGTAATATTATTCCCAACGATGCTGAAGCTGAAGTCATTGCCTCTTCCGCCCTTGTCTTTTTTCCTGGGTTGGAGAGTTTTGGTGCTCACTGATGGGGATTTCGAGCTGTTGCTGTTTTGTTGGTCGGTGTTCGCCTTAGAAGAATCCTCCGAACCTTGTTTCTGATCACCAAGTGGAGGTTTCAGATATAGCCAGCCGGTAGACATTTTCACTGCTTGGGATCCTTGTCTGGTTTGAAATTTATCTATATATATATAGAGGCGGAAAGCCTCAAAAGCCCCAGAATACCCTTGGTAACGTAAAATACTAAATTACATTATTTTAATTAAAATAGGATAAAATTGTAAAACAAAAATTAATAAAAGAAAAATAAAAACCGGCAGAATTTATTAATTTTTGCAAACACGTCGTGGAGAAACCGCTAGCCCTATTCATACACCTTCATCAGAGGTCTTGGGTGGTTCCTTCAAGTGTGGCTCATTCTATTATTGGTGAAAACATTACAGGAAGTGATGACAGAAGAATGGACATGACTGATCACAATTGCAGATGCCATCTCTTGATATTTTGAACTTGCATTTCTCTTGATATGAAGAAGAAACGTGGTATGAAATCTGCTTTGAATTGAGTCTTTCTCTTTTTTTCAAGGGTTGATTTGATATATCTTTAACGCTACCGACCCTGGTGTGATGGCTTTATCCAATTTGGATCAAATCTAAATTTTTTATTTTAATTTCCTCTTTTCTTCATTGTGTTAATGTATGTTTTTTGTAATTTTATTTTGGCTTCCCTTGACATCTTTGTAATAGGATTTGTATTGTTATTTATCAAGCTCAAGTTTAGATTAAGAAAAGCTTCTCTTGGTGCAAGTTCAAGGTTCTCTTGTTATTTATCAAGCTCAAGGTTTTTGTAATTATCTGTATCGCAAGTTACTGAGCAGTTAAACTGCGTTGTACTGATGTATCTGTTTTTTGTCTTACTATAGGATATCCAGACTTGGGAGATCTTTGGTTGTAGTACTAAAAGGGGGGGGCTTTATTATGTGGATGATGTGGCAATTAGTCGGGTTCTTCATGCTGGTAGCGCCAAAACTTCTCAGCATCGCCGGATTTGGTTGCTCCATTACCGATTTGGTCATGCCTTCCTTGGATATTTACGGCATTTGTTTCTTGCATTATTTAGTGGTGTCAACGAGTCTGCTTTCTAGTGTCAGACTTGTATTTTAGCTAAGAGTCATTGGGTATCCTACCCTCCAAGTTGTAATAAACGGCTTATGCCATTTGATTTAGTTCATTATGATGTTTGGGGACCTTCCCTGGTTTCTACAACCTTGGGAGTTCATTGGTTTGTGTTATTTGTGAATGATTGCACTCATATGATGTGGTTATATGGGATGAAAAATAAAAGTGATGTTTTTGAAAATTTTCAACGTTTCTATCAGATGATTCAGACTCAATTTATGCTCCCTATCAAGGTTTTTCGATATGATAATCGTGGAGAATTTGTTAATTCAGCGTTATCCCATTTTTTTCACACTAAGGGTGTACTTTATGAGACTACTTGCTCTCAAACACCACAACAGAATGGGGTTGCTGAACGTAAAAAAGGGCAAATCCTTACTGCTGCCCGTGCTCTGCTGCTTGGTGCGTCGGTTTCGAAGCGGTTTGGATGGATGTTGTTACATATGCAGTCTATCTCTTGAATCGTCTACCTTCACTAGTTTTGGATTTCCAAACTCCTATGTAGGTATTGACCCATCATATCTCTGCCTCTTCGATACTGACTCTGTCTCCAAAAGTGTTTGGTTGTGTTGTCTATGTTCACCTTCATCAGAATCAGAGGAGTAAGTTAGACCCATGTGTTCTCCGCTGTGTATTTATGGGTTTCTCTCCTCATCAAAAAGGCTACCGATGCTATCATCCTACAACCCGACGTCTATATGTCTCTATAGATGTTACCGTTATTGAGGATGAAATGTTCTTCTCTGATACACCCGACCACGTCTTTCAGGGGGAGACTAGTAGTGAAGGACATAACTGGCTAGATTTACAAGGGGGAGTAGTATTGGATAGTTTGATACAAAGGGAAGAACCGATCGAACCTGCTAAACCTGCTACACCGCCCGAATCTGCTACACTAGCTGAACCTGCTATTTTAACTGATGTCACTACTGTCACTGAACCGATTGCCCCTTATGAAGCTTCTCTAATAATACCCAATCAAGCTCTCATAGATAAAGGTAAGTGCTTCTATTCATACTTCTGATAATTCTTATGTTTTACCGCCTAGACGGAATAGTGGGGTTCCACCTGATCTATTTGATTATTATTCTTGATATTGGGTGTTTACATGTTGCTAATTATTATAATATTATTTTATTAATATTGTCATGTTCATTTGTTATGGGTGATGGTTGGAATTGTTGGGTTGATAAAGAAATTATGGAAAATAGGATAATAGGAGTGATCTTTTGTGTAGTTGAGACTAACCATTGTAGGGACCAAGTTCAGGCGAGCTTGTGTGCACAATGTGGGAACACATATTTTTGAGACCAATAAGAATGGCACATGGAAAATGGGATAGTCCTTAGGCCTCAGCTAATTACCCTAATTAGTTAGAGATTTATCTTTGATTTAAGATATGAGTATCCTCCCTAAATCATGGAACCAATTTTCAGCAAATCTCTTTGATTAATTCTCATAATCTTTTTGAGTAAGAATAATCCTAATTAAATAAGGATTATTCTTTAAACCCTAGCCAAGTAAGGAGACTATAAATATATGGTTACACAACACACATGAGGGAATTTAAACTTGTATGTTAGCTATCTTGGTTGGAATTAAGAGTAGACACTATATGCCTTAATTCGAATTGTACTATGAATAGGAAGCGTGTTAATGTATGGTTTTTGTTATTTTCTTTTGGCTTCCCTTGACAACTTTGTAATAAGATGTTATTGTTATTTATCAAGCTCAAGTTTAGATTAAGGTAAACTTTTCTTGGTGTTCTTCTCTAATTTCTGCTCTATGGAGTTTCAAGCAAGTTGACAAAGGTATTGTGCATTGCATATCATTACATTAAACAGTCTTCATAAAATGATGACTAGTCATCCATTTCTCATCTGACTAGTCATCCTTGCTCTGTAGGATTTCCAGTTGGATAACAAACTATTTTGTCCTATTCTTCTTTCTCTCTCTCTGCTGCCATGTGGGTTTCTGACCTAAGGAATTTTTTGGTCTGTAAATGCTACAATTTTTCTCATTTGGAGGTTGTCTCTTTTGGGTGGAAGTTTTGGAAAGTTTGGTTTGCCATCTTTCGCTTCTTCTTCCTCGAGAGAACCATCTTATTTTCATCTATGAGTTTTTCCAATTGATTTCTTTTTGAAAAATTGCATTTGAAACACAAAACTGCATCTAGCTACTTAAATCATTCTCTCATTTATATCTAGGTCAGATTCAAGACTGATTTCTTCAAGAATATGGTTTCTTGAAGAAATTGGTCATTCTCCTTTGAATCCAAATTTTGGTTTCGGTTTGTGTTGGAGCTTGCAAGCTAGTGCCAAGGGATGAACGAGCTGGAGAAGGAGCTGCCATTGCCATGAAGAATTGAGCTTCAAGCTTTGCTAAGTTGGAGAAGAAGATTGCACAAAAGATGTATAGCTCATCTTCCTAAATAGATCTAGGTTTTTCTTGAGCTTGCTTGTGTTCCTTTGTAAGAATCTTTTTCTACTTAGTGGATTGCCTAGTCGGTTGATGACCCCCAGTTTTTCCCAATGGCAGGTTTCTGGGTGAACAGTTCCTGATTTCCATCTCTGTAAATTTTTTGGGTTTATGTTCTTGATAGTTGACTAGTCATCTGGGTTTGTGCAGTTGACTAGTCATCTTTTTCTGCTGTTTGGTGTTTGCTTGATTATGCTGTCTTCACACACTTTCACCAAAGTTGTTGCTAGCACAGGGGATGCCTGGATTGACGGGTCATTCTAAGTGCCTAGGTTGTCACTAGTAATTCTCTAGGCTTGTAGGTTCATCTTGGTATGCTATGTCTATGTTATTGTTTGGCATAATTCATATCTGACAGTTGACTAGTCATAAGAGTATGAGTATTTGGTCAAGGTCTAGAGTGTGTGAAGTTTGCTGTGTTCTTGGTTGAATATCTTTTAAATTTACCCCTCGTCTCCTAAGTACCAATTTCAAAGCGTATGTATGGACCATCGACAACAGGGATTAGATACATGTTTGGTTGTTTAAAATTTTCTCCTATGCATAATGAATTTCTAATGCTTGATTTAGGTTTGACAACAAAGGATCTGATTGAAGAATTAGGAATACAAGGTTTAGACCAGACACCATGGCTAAATTATACATTAGAGAAAATCAATCTTTTTACTTGAATTGAACTTGTTAATGTGATTGTTTGAGACTCAGAATTGGATTGTTCCCTAGTATCTTTCTTCTTTGTTTGTTTAACTTTTTGTTTTCAATTCATGTACTCTTGTCAATCATCTTTAAACCTTGTTTCCATTTCTCTTTTGTGCAGGGAATCGAATTGAATCAATCTATCAACAATCCTCGTGGGATCGACCTCTAGCACTTACACATGCTATACTACCCAACGGCTTATGCACTTGCGAGTATCACAAGTTGAGGATGCAGCTAAATCAATTTTGGCATAACTGCATTGCCAGGCCTTGTCCAGGAGAAACACTTACATGAAACGGGAATAGCACTGCTATCCCCAGCAAATCATGTTATGCCATGCGTGATAACTTTTCCACATGCAGTCTGTGGTTTACCGAGATTGCAAAATAGTATTATCCTTGTTCATACAAGTTTTTATGCTTATCAACTAACTAATTATGTTTTTTTTTCCCACTAGTTAGGGGATGGGGTGGGGGGGCGAGGTTTTACTCATACATGCCTAGGGATGGGTTTGAACCTCAAACATCTCAGGACAAACACACTTGGCACTAGTCATGTATTTTCCACATACATTATCCTTTCTCGAAAGTGAAGTTCGAAAGATAAAGCAACCAATTGGAAATGGCGTTGTGCCCAATACATCGATTGTCTACTATGATAACATGAAGGACGTTGAAGTTTCATCTTAAAATTAATGGGCTATATAGGAGTAGTGATCAGTTCACAATTGCATATCATTTTGTACCCTTCTAACTTATGATTTGGTTATGTTATTGAGTCAAACGTGTGCTTTTAATCCCTTTTCTGTTTATCATTCAGTTCATTGAGCCTTAGGTAGCAATGGTGCCTTTGGATAAGAAAAGATGCAAAATGGTGAAAAAACGAGCAGACTGGGTTGTCAACTCATTTCGGCCTTAACGTCTTTCTCCCAACTTTGATTGGCCCATATAATATGTGCCTGGAAAGATGAGAGTCTGAACTGCAAGATGGACTACTCAAAAAGATCAATTGATTAAGTCAACCCCAATCCGTGAGCCCATCAAAATGCACACCATGCTCAGGAATGCAACGGCTAGCTGTTGAGCCATGTGCTGACAAGACAGCATGGAAACTCAGAAGGCAGGGGCAGCTGACATTCCAAGAGGCATGGGCAGCTGACATTCCTAGAGGCATGGGCTAAACATCAAATCAGCAGCATGGAAACTCAGAAGGTATGGGCAGCTGACATTCCTAGAGGCATGGGCTACACATCAAATCAGAGGCATGGGCTACACATCAAATCAGCAGCATGGGAACCTAATGGGCAGCTCAGACAAATGGGAATAGCTAGGAATGGGTGTGCTTCACCAGCCAAAGGGGGAGCACGAATTTGCACTCTATAAATAGAGTGATGCACACTCATTCAGAAAAATGTCACTCCATTCAGCCTAAAATTCACTTCAGCCATCCTCTAACACTCCCATCCTTCCCCAAACACTCCATTCAGTCCCAAATCACCAAAACAGCTCCAACAAGCCTTCCTTCCATTTCCCTACGAATTTCCTCTTTCTCTGCCATCACCACTCACCCAAACTCATCCCAAATCACCTCTTTAGTTGCCATACTCTAGATGTGAGAAAGCTCTTGGAGCAGCATTAGGTGTGGAGAAGCACTTGGAGAAGCCTTGGACACCACAAGTAACTTCAGAAATGGGTTTTTCCACTCTTATTACATTCATTATGTTTTCTCATTTCTGTTTAAGTTTCATTTCCATTATGAGTAGCTAAATTCATAACTAGGACTTCGATGTAACCTAACATGAATATTCTGGGTTTATAAGTTGAAGTTTTGAGTTTCAAGTTTGATTCATGATTCATGTTCTTATTCATTATGCTTATCAATTAATATGCTTGTTTGGATGATTGATCACCATTAGAACTTGTATATTAGCTATCTTGGTTTGAATCAAGAGTAGACACCATGCTTTGATTCGAATTGAACTATAAATAAGAAAAGTATGTATGGACATTAGACAACAGGGATTAGATACATGCTTGGTTGTTTAAATTGTTCTTCTATGCTTAATGAGTTCCTAATGCTTAATTTAGGTTAGACAACAAATGATCAAGTTAGGGAATTAAGAACACAAGGTTAGGACCAGACACCATGGCCTAATCACACTTTAGCTAGAATCAATCTTTGAATCCGAATTAGACTTGTCACTTGACTCCTTATAACCTAGAATTGAATTGTTATGGTGAATCGAATGCCCTAGTCTCCCAATCTGTTTTCCAGCCCACAAAAACACTCTTTGTTACATTTGCTCACTTTGCTTTTGTTTGAAATTTCGTTTTGCCTCATTTGTTCAACAATTACAATCACTCTTGGTTTAAATTCTATTTTAGACTTAACCTCCTACTTTCTTGAATTTGGTAATCTAAGTACATAACTAATTTTAACTTCTCAGTCCTCGTGGGTACGACCTTGTACTTGTCTTGCTATATTACTAATTGGCCCGTACAATTGCGAGTTAACATTTTAACAACAAATTTTGGCGCCGTTGCCGGGGATTGAATGAAAGTTCTTCCCTGGTTATGTGCCCAAGGTTACCCTATTCTTTTAGTAGTACTAATTAACTCAAGTTATTTTCTGTTTCAGGTATTTTATGTCTAGAAATCCCTTACTTGAACAAGTGAGGTCTTCATTCCAACGTTCGAGATCTTTGAACACAAGACCCTCTTTGCAACCAAACCGGGTGATCTCTGAAATTCAGAATCGTCTAGAAAGAGAGTTGGCAACTGCGAAAGAGCAAGCCATTGCCACATTTGAAGGTCTTGCTATCCACACTGACCTCCCAGGTTCTTCACCTTCAAATTCGGAATCAAGTTCAGACCAAGAAGAAGAAGAAGAGATGGCTGCCAATGAGTTCATGGGAGACCTTGATATCCCAACAATTCCAGCATCCCCTTCAAGCATCTTGCTGCCCACCGCAGCTCGAAACTATGAGCTTAAATCTTCTCATCTTAATATGTTGCCTTCCTTTTATGGTTTACCTAATGAAGATCCATTAACCCATATAAAGGATATTTTTAATGCTGTGAGCTCTTTTCCCTTGACAGGTGTGACGGAAGATCAACTTCGAATGAGAGTGTTTCCTTACACTTTGAAAGACAAGGCGAAATATTGGTTATATTCTTTGAAGCCTAGTTCACTCACGACTTGGGGAGCCATTCAAAAGAAGTTCTTAGAGAAATACTTCTCCACGCAAAAAACCGACATGCTTAGGGACAAGATCTTACTATTTGCACAACAAGATGATGAGTCATTTTGTGAAGCATGGGAGAGATTCAATGGGCTGCTCAATCAATGTCCTCATCATGGGATTCCATTGAAGCTTCAGATGCGTATGTTTTATAAAGGACTAACCCCCTCTAGCCATAATATTGTCACTAATTTTGCAGGTGGTTCTTATAAGACTAAGACTCCAGAAGAAACATATGAACTCTTTGAGGAGATAGCAATGGAGACCCAACACACCGATACAAGAGGTAAACGTATTGCTGGTGGTTCTAATGATTCTTCCAGTGTGCAGATTTCCAAATTGGAACAAAAGCTTGATGCCCTCCTTGCATTGAACTCAAGAAACCCTTCAAAGGAAGTGTGTAGCATCTGTGAAACTCATGATCATCCTACCATTTCTTGTCCCCTTGGGGCTGCATATCCAGAATTTGTGCAAGAGCAAGCTAAGTTGGTGAATTCCTACAACCGAGGTCCAATAAATGATCCATATTCTCAAAGTTATAATCCAGGTTGGAGGAATCATCCAAACTTTTCATGGAGAAATACACATAATCAAGCGAATCCCCCTTCACTCCAAAGGCCACAACAATCATCATCGTTGGAGGATATAGTGAAGCAAATGGCAATCAACCAATCCAATTTCCAGCAAACTACACAAGCTGCCATCTCCAAGTTGGAAGTCCAATTAGGCCAGATAGCTACCGAAATAGCTCAAAGAGAACCTGGGAAATGGCCAAGCCAAACCGTGATCAATCCAAAAAACCAAGAAGCCAAGGCCGTTCATGTGCTCAGATCAGGTAAGATTGTTGATAACAAAGTTGGTTCTGATCTATCAAATGATGTTGTGGTTGTAGAGGATGAAGATGAAGAGGAAACCACAGCTATGGATGGAGAACAACCCAAAACATCCCAATCTGCTTCTAAGGCCAAATCTGATTCTCAGGAACCCAATCCATTTCAATTGCATAAAAGAGATGACAAATTTGTGCCATCACATCTTCATCAAGATAGATACATCCCACCTCCTCCATATATTCCACCGATTCCATTTCCAGGCCGTTTGAAGAAAGCGAATCAAGATAAGGCTTTTAAAGAGATTTATGATATTTTGAGTAAAGTTAATATCAATTTGCCCTTGCTTGATGTTGTTAAACAGATTCCTGCATATGGAAAGTTCATCAAGCACTTGATGACTCACAAGCTTAATTTTGCTCCAAGTGAAGAAGTAAAGCTCAACAAGAATGTGAGTGCTGTGTTGCAAAGGAAGCTTCCACCAAAACTAGAAGATCCTGGCAGCTTTGACATTCCCATTAACATCGGAGATAAGACGGTTGGAAGAGCCATGTTGGACTTGGGAGCAAGCATCAATGTAATGCCATATTCAGTTTATCAGGAGCTTGGCTTAGAAGGGATAAAGAAAACCTCAATTCGTCTTGAACTAGCTGATCATTCTATCAAATATCCTAAAGGTATTGTAGAAGATATTTTAGTTCAAGTTAATACACTCATTCTTCCGGCTGATTTTGTAGTGATGGATATGGAGGATAACCCATATGGAAACCGCGTTGATCCCATTCTCCTCGGGCGACCATTCATGGCCACTGACAGACACAATATCAAAGTGAAAGATGGCACCCTCTCCATGACTGTTTTGGGTGAAACTGTTGAATTTAAAGTGTTTGATGCTCTCTCTCAACCTTCTATCACTCTTGATACTTGTTTTTCAATTGATGTTGTGGATCATGAGGTTTCTTCTAAAATTATGCAGAAAAAGTCTAATGATGCTCTAGAAGCGGTCCTAACACAAGAAGAGGAAGATCTCTATGAATCAGAGTTCCAAGAGGTGATGGCTGCCTTAGAAGTGTTTCAGCCATACCCACCATCCTTTAGGCCACCGCTCGAGCCTCTTGGACCATCCTCCACAAAATTGGAGCCATCCATTATTACCCCACCAAAGCTAGAACTTAAACCTCTACCCAATCATCTTAAACATACTTATTTGGGTGCTAATGAAACTCTCCCTGTTATAATTGCTGCAGGTCTCACCTCACATGAAGAGGACAGCTTAATTGAAGTTCTGAAAGAGCATAAAACAGCCCTTGGATGGACCATAGCAGACATCAAAGGAATTAGTCCAAGCATGTGCATGCACCGAATTTTAATGGAAGAAGACAGCAAACCATCTCGTGATGCACAAAGAAGGCTAAATCCCAACATGAAAGAGGTGGTTAGGGCTGAAGTTTTAAAGCTACTTGATGTGGGAATCATCTACCCAATTTCAGATTCTAAGTGGGTGAGTCCTGTGCAAGTTGTTCCAAAGAAGTCCGGAATCACCGTTGTAAAGAATGAGAAGAATGAGCTAGTTCCAACACGAACTATCACCGGTTGGAGAGTTTGCATTGATTACAGGAAGTTGAACACATCCACAAGAAAAGATCATTTTCCCTTGCCTTTCATTGATCAAATGCTTGACCGTTTATCTGGCCATGCTTACTACTGTTTTCTTGATGGATTTTCAGGGTATAATCAAATTCCCATTGCTCCGGAAGACCAGGAGAAAACCACGTTCACATGCCCATTCGGTACATTTGCTTATAGAAGGATGCCATTTGGTTTGTGCAATGCTCCAGCAACTTTCCAAAGATGCATGATGGCAATCTTTTCTGATATGGTGGAACGATTCATGGAGGTATTTATGGATGATTTTTCAGTTTTTGGTTCATCTTTTGATGATTGTCTTCACCACTTGTCTCTAGTGCATAAAAGATGTCAGGAAACAAATCTGATTTTGAATTGGGAGAAGTGTCACTTCATGGTAAGACAAGGAATTGTGCTAGGCCACGTTGTTTCAAGTAAGGGAATTGAAGTGGACAAAGCCAAGATAAATATCATCTCAAATCTACCACCCCCTTCCTCTGTTAAAAGAGTTAGAAGCTTTCTGGGCCATGCCGGATTCTATAGAAGGTTCATCAAAAATTTTTCGAGCATTTCAAGACCATTGTGTAATCTCCTTGCTAAGGATGCTGTTTTTGAGTTTGACGAAACTTGCATGGAAGCTTTTACGACCTTGAAGAAAGAGCTAACTTCAGCCCCTATTATCATAGCTCCAGATTGGTCTTTACCATTTGAAATAATGTGTGAGGCCTCTGACTTTGCTATTGGTGCAGTTCTAGGTCAAAAGAAGAACAAGCTTCCCCATGTGATTCATTATGCGAGCCGGACCTTGAGTGATGCCCAACTCAATTACTCCACAACAGAGAAGGAGTTGCTTGCTGTGGTTTTTGCTTTAGAAAAATTTCGTTCTTACCTTGTTGGTTCTAAAGTAATTGTTTATTCTGACCATGCTGCTCTTAGATACTTGCTCACTAAGAAGGACGCCAAACCACGCTTGATCAGATGGATTCTCTTGCTGCAAGAGTTCGATTTGGAGATTCGAGACAAGAAGGGATGTGAAAATGTGGTGGCGGACCATTTGAGCAGAATTGTGATTGAAGAGCAAGGAGAAGCTGTACTACCCTTGAATGAGACTTTCCCAGATGAACAACTATTTGTTGCCCAAGTCAAAGAGCCATGGTATGCTGATTTTGTTAATTATCTTGCTTGTGGTGTTCTTAGAAATGATCTAACTTATCAGGACAAAAAGAAGTTCTTTTCCATGGTGAAACATTATGTCTGGGATGAACCTTTCTTATTCAAGCATTGCCCAGATCAACTCATTAGAAGATGTGTTCCAGAAGAAGAACAAGAAAGCATCCTTAGGCATAGCCACGAATTGGCTTGTGGAGGCCACTTTGGAGCTAAGAAAACAGCACTTAAAATTTTGCAATCAGGTTTCTTTTGGCCTACTCTATTCAAAGATGCATTTAATTTTTGTGTTAAGTGTGATAGGTGTCAAAGGATGGGAAACATAAGCCGCAGGAACGAAATGCCATTGAAGAACATACTCTTTGTGGAACTCTTCGATGTATGGGGTATTGATTTCATGGGACCATTCCCATCTTCCTTTGGATATACCTACATACTTGTTGCTGTTGATTATGTGTCTAAAGGGGTGGAAGCCATAGCCACCAAAACCAATGATCATAAGGTGGTGCTGAAGTTCTTAAGGGACAATATTTTCACAAGGTTTGGTACTCCAAGGGCTGTCATTAGTGATGGAGGCAGCCACTTCTGCAACAAGCCATTTGAAGCACTCATGAAGAAGTACAACATCACCCACCGAGTCTCTACACCATATCATCCTCAAACTTCTGGTCAAGTAGAAATAAGCAACAGAGAAATTAAGCAGATCCTAGAGAAGGTGGTGAATAGTACAAGGAAAGATTGGGCTGCCAAGCTCAATGATGCATTATGGGCTTATAGGACTGCATATAAGACTCCCATCGGAATGAGCCCTTATCGTCTTGTGTTTGGGAAAGCCTGTCACTTGCCAATGGAGCTTGAACACAATGCTTTTTGGGCCATCAAGAAGTTGAATTTTGATCTGGACAAGGCCGGCCATGTTAGAAAGTTTCAGCTCAATGAATTGGAAGAAATTAGACATGAGTCCTATGAGAATGCAAGGCTTTACAAAGAACGAACCAAGAGTTACCATGACAGGAACATTCAACGGAAAGAGTTCACCAAAGGTATGTCAGTTCTTTTGTTTAACTCACGTTTGCGTCTCTTTCCAGGAAAATTGAAGTCTAGGTGGCTTGGCCCATTCACCGTGGTCAATGTTTCTCCCTATGGAGCTGTGGAGATTCAAAACCCTAAAGATGGCTCGACTTTCAAAGTAAATGGACAACGTTTAAAGCCATTCTATGAGGGAGTGTCAGTTGGAATTCAAACTGGTCATGTGGTGGATCATCTTCCATTCGTACAATCAAGTTAGCTAATCGCATAATGTCTTGCCAAGACATTAACTAAGGCGCTTCTTGGGAGGCAACCCATGTGTTGAAGAATAAGGTGCTTGGTAGCTGTCGACCTAATCGCATCAAGAGGGAGTTTCTCTAATCCTTGGTCTTAAACTTTCCCCTTATTATTTACATGTTCTCACTCATCTTTGTTATGCTTTAACATTGAGGACAATGTTCAATTCAGGTCTGGGGGGGAGGTTTTCAATTTTTGTTCATTTGTGTTTACAATTTTCGTCCGCTTGTCACTATTTTTATTTTTATTTATTTTTATTTTTTTTTAAATTTCATACAATCAATGCTATGGAGCTGCCATTGAGATTTTCATATCAGAAATTTTACACTTCACAAAGCTTTTGCTCTTAGAATTCTGGTGGCTAAGGTACCATGCTCAGATTATTGAAGGAGAATAGTGGAGACTACCCTAGTGAGCTATTTCGAGCCTAATTGCATTCTTGAGAGGGTTTAAAGTGTTTCTATTCCTCATCTCTACTTATTTTCTTCAATTCACTATAAATGATCTCATTGTTCCATTTTGATTGAATACTAAGGATGATTCTCTTTGCAGATATCAGGTGCGTGCTCTCATTCATGAATGAACTCATTGAAGTGATGCTAGGCTATGTGTGTATAACCATTCTCTGTGCTTTCTTTGCACCCTACCCATTCGTGTGTTCCATCAGCTCTCTTGCAGCCAAACACTTCAAGCATTTTTCTTCTATCACCCTCATAATTCCCCTAACCTTGTATCTCAATCTGAGATATTTAACCTATTATAGCCATACCCTATAGCTTAGAAATATACCAAGGTGTGCCAAGATAAAGTTTGAAGCAAGGAAGTTGCTGCCACATGCCTAAACGTAAATTGGTGTGAATCTGTGCAATGAAGTTAAAGAAGAAGTAGATCAAGTCAGCAAATAAGAAAGATAAAGAGAAAGTGTTTCGGAGAAAGTGTTTCGATTTGATCTAAATGTGAAATATAAGGTCTATGCCAGATGATGCTATGAAGTTGCAGCCATATCATTCTAAATCAATGATACCTTGCAGATCAATGAAGAATGCAACCTTGGTATGTTCTTAAGTTAATTGTGTTCTTTCCAACTCTTCCATTTCCCCTAACCTTAGCCATTCATTACAACCTTGTGAAAGACCTAGCTGATCTTTGAGGATGTATTCATGGGTGCTGGTATGTATGTGTGTATCTCTATTCTTAGTATTTGATTCCCTTCATGAGATCTAACCAAATATCCTGCTTCTATTTCATATACTCACTTATGCTTGTTTGAGAGAATAAAACCATAGGTTCTGAGTGATTGAGTGCTATATGTGAGAATTAGAGTTGAAGCATGTTCTTCCTTCAAGATTTGAGTATGTTTACTTTGAAGCCGTGTGCCTTTGAGCTATAGCTTCCACTTTACACACTTATTGATCATCTATCTTGGCAACTCTCTGGTGTTGGAGGTATGATTAAAGTTTTCTTTCATTTTCATTAGTCGTTTTCAAAGTTAGTTTTCTAACCTTTTGTTTTGTAGAGTCAGTAAAGCGTTTGTGGGTATCGTTTATGTTAAACCCTCAGGAGACACAACTCCTCCTACTAGGGATGCCTAGAGGTTTAAAGGCTTGTTGCATATGCTCAATGCAATCGAGTTACCCGCAGAAGTGGTTTAGTTAAACTTCTTGTTTTGTTTTTAACTTTGTTTTCTGTTGTTTTGCTCGGGGACTAGCAAAATCTAGGTCTGGGGGTATTTGATCAGTTCACAATTGCATATCATTTTGTACCCTTCTAACTTATGATTTGGTTATGTTATTGAGTCAAACGTGTGCTTTTAATCCCTTTTCTGTTTATCATTCAGTTCATTGAGCCTTAGGTAGCAATGGTGCCTTTGGATAAGAAAAGATGCAAAATGGTGAAAAAACGAGCAGACTGGGTTGTCAACTCATTTCGGCCTTAACGTCTTTCTCCCAACTTTGATTGGCCCATATAATATGTGCCTGGAAAGATGAGAGTCTGAACTGCAAGATGGACTACTCAAATAGATCAATTGACTAAGTCAACCCCAATCCGTGAGCCCATCAAAATGCACACCATGCTCAGGAATGCAACTGCTAGCTGTTGAGTCATGTGCTGACAAGACAGCATGGAAACTCAGAAGGCATGGGCAATTGACATTCCTAGAGGCATGGGCTACACATCAAATCAGCAGCATGGAAACTCAGAAGGCATGGGCAATTGACATTCCTAGAGGCATGGGCTACACATCAAATCAGCAGCATGGAAACTCAGAAGGCATGGGCAATTGACATTCCTAGAGGCATGGGCTACACATCAAATCAGCAGCATGGAAACTCAGAAGGCATGGGCAGCTGACATTCCAAGAGGCATGGCCAGTTGACATTCCTAGAGGCATGGGCTACACATCAAATCAGCAGCATGGGAACCTAATGGGCAGCTCAGACAAATGGGAATAGCTAGGAATGGGTGTGCTTCACCAGCCAAAGGGGGAGCACGAATTTGCACTCTATAAATAGAGTGATGCACACTCATTCAGAAAAAAAGTCACTCCATTCAGCCTAAAATTCACTTCAGCCATCCTCTAACACTCCCATCCTTCCCCAAACACTCCATTCAGTCCCAAATCACCAAAACAGCTCCAACAAGCCTTCCTTCCATTTCCCTACGAATTTCCTCTTTCTCTGCCATCACCACTCACCCAAACTCATCCCAAATCACCTCTTTAGTTGCCATACTCTAGATGTGAGAAAGCTCTTGGAGCAGCATTAGGTGTGGAGAAGCACTTGGAGAAGCCTTGGACACCACAAGTAACTTCAGAAATGGGTTTTTCCACTCTTATTACATTCATTATGTTTTCTCATTTCTGTTTAAGTTTCATTTCCATTATGAGTAGCTAAATTCATAACTAGGACTTAGATGTAACCTAACATGAATATTCTGGGTTTATAAGTTGAAGTTTTGAGTTTCAAGTTTGATTCATGATTCATGTTCTTATTCATTATGCTTATCAGTTAATATGCTTGTTTGGATGATTGATCACCATTAGAACTTGTATATTAGCTATCTTGGTTTGAATCAAGAGTAGACACCATGCTTTGATTCGAATTGAACTATGAATAAGAAAAGTATGTATGGACATTAGACAACAGGGATTAGATACATGCTTGGTTGTTTAAATTGTTCTTCTATGCTTAATGAGTTCCTAATGCTTAATTTAGGTTAGACAACAAATGATCAAGTTAGGGAATTAGGAACACAAGGTTAGGACCAGACACCATGGCCTAATCACACTTTAGCTAGAATCAATCTTTGAATCCGAATTAGACTTGTCACTTGACTCCTTATAACCTAGAATTGAATTGTTATGGTGAATCGAATGCCCTAGTCTCCCAATCTGTTTTCCAGCCCACAAAAACACTCTTTGTTACATTTGCTCACTTTGCTTTTGTTTGAAATTTCGTTTTGCCTCATTTGTTCAACAATTACAATCACTCTTGCTTTAAATTCTATTTTAGACTTAACCTCCTACTTTCTTGAATTTGGTAATCTAAGTACATAACTAATTTTAACTTCTCAGTCCTCGTGGGTACGACCTCGTACTTGTCTTGCTATATTACTAATTGGCCCGTACAATTGCGAGTTAACATATTAACAACAAATTTTGGCGCCGTTGCCGGGGATTGAATGAAAGTTCTTCCCTGGTTATGTGCCCAAGGTTACCCTATTCTTTTAGTAGTACTAATTAACTCAAGTTATTTTCTGTTTCAGGTAGTTTATGTCTAGAAATCCCTTACTTGAACAAGTGAGGTCTTCATTCCAACGTTCGAGATCTTTGAACACAAGACCATCTTTGCAACCAAACCGGGTGATCTCTGAAATTCAGAATCGTCTAGAAAGAGAGTTGGCAACTGCGAAAGAGCAAGCCATTGCCACATTTGAAGGTCTTGCTATCCACACTGACCTCCCAGGTTCTTCACCTTCAAATTCAGAATCAAGTTCAGACCAAGAAGAAGAAGAAGAAGAGATGGCTGCCAATGAGTTCATGGGAGACCTTGATATCCCAACAATTCCAGCATCCCCTTCAAGCATCTTGCTGCCCACCGCAGCTCGAAACTATGAGCTTAAATCTTCTCATCTTAATATGTTGCCTTCCTTTTATGGTTTACCTAATGAAGATCCATTAACCCATATAAAGGATATTTTTAATGCTGTGAGCTCTTTTCCCTTGACAGGTGTGACGGAAGATCAACTTCGAATGAGAGTGTTTCCTTACACTTTGAAAGAATTAACAACAAGTAGCGTAACTCTTTATAAACTTATGTTAAATGCGTTTAACTTTTCATAGTGTGACATACTCTCAACAATCTAGATGCACCATCAAAGTGGAGACCCACCTAACTAAGTGTCAAAAAGGCACGAAACAGTGTATTTGAATATTATCATTACATATTTTCTAAAATTAGATTTAAAGTACCATCTAGTGAATGCAAACGTAGTCTTCTTTAACTCGTTGTCGTAAGTCTCGAATTGTTGAGTAAAATCCATGTGCACTGTGGGCTCATAGGGGCTTTGCCATTTCAATTTTCTATGCTTCCTACCACTGTCTTATTTTGCGCCCTCTCATGCTTTTTGATTATTTTATTAAGTATGAGAATCAATTAGGTAGATAATTTTGCTCTATTTGTTTTTTCTTTCCTGCTCTAGCTTTGTTGTGTGACAATCTATTATCAAAATTGATGTGGCAATGTTCATGTCTAAGTTCACTCTGATTCTTATTTATTTGCATGCAATAACAAACTGACATATGGGGGGTATCGGAACCCAAAGAATCTGACAACCGAACCAAATTGGGTTGAGAAAAAAATAAAGAGTTGACCAAATAAGTCAAACCCAATTCAAAAGATCGGATTGGATGTTTGTTTCTAGTTTTAATTCTACACCATAAAAAATAAATTGATCCGAACGGAACCGACTATATTAATTTTAATTTTTAGTTTTCATATATCCCAATGCTAAATTTAATTTTTCATATGTCATGTGAACGAGTTAAACTGATATTGAAATAAACAAATTGAACTTAAAAACTTGTATTTATGGGTTTAAAGGGATAAGATGAGATAAATGGTATAATTTAGTTATGTTCTTCATTTAATTTTGGCTCGAGGAAATTGGGAGAGAAATTGCATTGACCCTTAAGATATCATAAGTGCCCAAGTGCCCCAAGCAAGCCATAAACTCTTTTAACTCCATGGCCAACCAAAAAAAGTCCAAGTGAATGTATCTGAATATTGTTATTACATCTTATCTGCAATTAGATCTCTCCTACTCGAAGTTTTCACACCACCCTACTCTCCTCATGCAAAATTTTAATTTTAGTTTTTTAATTTGGTATATTATTTTGATGTTGTAATTTTTGTTTAGGTTAGTTATCACGTGGTTATTGTATGAGATATTTCTTAGAATCAGAGCCGGTCTTAGGAAAGACCCAGGACAAATTTCTAGAGAGTGCCCTTTTAGACAAATGAAAAACTAAAATTACAAATTTTTTTATCAACAAATTAATTTTATTAGGTAACATTTTTTAAAAACACGAACAATAACAATAAAACTAATGAACAAAGAATAATAAAATTTGGATTTTGAGAATTTTTTTCTTCAACTCGAAACTTCAAATTTCCAATTATGAAAAACAAGAATCTCTATTGAGTTTTTTGCTAAATCAAATAAAAAGAAAAATAAGTTAACAAAGATATCTTATGTACTCTACTTATGCAATAGACAATGCAACACAATTTTTTTTGACTGAAGCCCAAGAGAAAACACCAATGCCAAAAGAGAATGCATATCCAGATGTGCTCTTACTGTCCTCAACTGATCCACCCTAGTCACTGTCACATAAGCCAATCAACATTGCATTTTTTCGTAACACATACTCTAAACCATAGTTTAGGTTCCCCTTGATATATCTTTCCACTCGTTTGGTAGTTCCATAGTGTTTGCTTGTAGGACAATGCATGAATCTAGCAAGTAGACTAGAGGCATACATAATATCTGGTCTAGTGGCAGTTAGGTACAAAAGACTACCTACAATACTTCTGTATAGTTCTTCACTCGTGGCTCTACTTCCATCATCTTTGGTTAATGTCTCAATTGCTACAAGAGGTGTGGTCACAGTTTTGCATTCATTCAAGCCAAACTTGTTCAGTAGAGAGCTTGCATATTTCTTTTGATGTATGAATATGCTAGAGTTTGTTTGAACCACTCTCATACCAAGAAAATGATGTAGAAGGCCCAAATCTTTCATCTCATATTTCATCATCATGTCTTCCTTGAATTCAACCAGCAGTTCCTTGCTACTTCATGTGTACAGAATGTTATCTATATAGATAGAAACAATTAGGATATTAAGTTTACTTGCTAGATAGAAACAACCAGCAGTTCCTTGCTATTTCATCATCATGTCTCCCTTTGTCTTGGTGTACAAGTTAGCTTCACTTAGGCTCTTCTCAAAATCACACTGAGTGAAGTAGGTATCTATCTCTCCATACCAGGCTCTAGATGCTTGTTTCAGCACATAGAGAGCTTTATGCAACCTGTACACCTTGTCTTCTTTGCCTTTGATCACAAAACCCTCTGGTTGGTCTATATAGACTTCTTCTTGCAATACACCATTTAGGAAAGCTGATTTTACATCAAGCTAATATAGCTTTCATTCTTTCTGAGCAGCTAGAGCAATGAGAGTTATAATGGTGTCCAATCTAGCTACAGGAGCATAGGTTTCATGGTAGTCCAATCTAGGTTTATGAGCATTCCCTTTGGAAACTAACCTTGCTTTATTCTTTTGGACTGAACCATCCAAGTTTAGCTTTGTTTTGTAAACCCACTTGACTCCAATAACTGGCTTCTCAGTTGGTTCGTCTCCTAGTTCCCATGTACCATTTTTTTTCAATCATTTATAATTCATCTTCCATAGCTTTTAGCCATGATTTATCTTGAGCTGCCTCTGCATATTTCTCTGGTTCTATGATGCACAAATTGCATTGTGCAAGCACATCATCTAACCTTCTCACTACTACAAAAAGTGACAAAGACGACAAAAAAAAACGACGGTTTAAGGAAAAACCGTCGTTGTTTTTTAAAAGACGACGATTCTATAAAACCGCCGTGTAAGAACAACTTAAACACCTAAAAAATGGAGATTCCAATGGTTGTTTCTAGAAAACGACACACTTAGTTAAAAACTGGCGTCTTATTGAAATAGGATTTCCGCACAGTAAAATCTAAGCCAACAAAGAACGGTAGAAGTTATGAATAGACCGACGTAGAAAGTAAAGACGACGATGTCAAAAAAAAGCCGCCGTTTTTACTCAAAAATTAACACAACCAAGTTTTCGTATATGGCGCCGTATAATTACAAATAAATCCACGGCGGTATAATACAAAATACTGCCGTATTAAATTAATGTACAACTACGGCAAAGATAAATTTACCGATGTCTTTCCTGTATAGTTCTACGACGGTATCTTTAACTCTCACCACATTGGAGTTTTTCATTTAACGACGTATTATAAAATTTACCGTCGTATTTATTCACTTTATACGTAACACCTTATATTTAAACCATCGTCTTAATAAGAATTTTTTTAACAACGTATTTCTTGGATTTTGTTATCCTACGTCGGTAGATCAACTTAATGACAAAAATTGAAATAACCACGACGGTTTATATAGAAAACCGCCGACATAATCAGATTTTTTTGAGATCGCAAGAGTTACGAAATCTTACCAGATGGAACTCTGTTCCTCATCATAATCGGACCACAGAAAGACAATATTTTAGAGGTTAATGATGTATGTGTATTTGTGTCTTTGAGATACACAATCGCACATACATATTAACATCCAAAAAATTGCCTCTAAAATTTGACGACGGCAGCCTCAGATTTGCAATCAGAGAGACAATTTTTTGGAAGTTGATGGTGTGTGCCTTTGTATATCTACACAAACGCACACACACATCAACATCCAAACAATTGCCTCCTAAAATTTCACGACAGCAGCCACAGATTTGCATTTAGAAAGACAATTTTTTGAACGTAGGTGATGTATGTATGTTTGTGAATCAGATACACAAACATACACACACACCAACATCCAAACAATTGCCTCCTAAAATGTGAGACAGAGAAAAGGGCAAGAAGAAGTTGAAACCCTGATTGAAAACTAAAACTGAAAGAACTCGTGAAAAAAAACTCTATTTATAATTAAAAAATGAAATCCACGTCGGTTATATTACACTTAATGATGTTTAACAGAAAGAATCTACGTCGGTAATTATAAACCTACTGTCATCTTACTTTAATATACTACGATGACAAAAAAGATGACCAAAAAAAGACGACGGTAGAACAAAAAACCGTCGTTGTTTTTATCTTCGTATTTAGATGCTGAGGCAATTTTATTATTTGATTTTATTAGTTTGGTCTGTTCTCTTTCTACAGGACTTGGACAATGTCTTCATCATATCTCCCAGCAACTACTGATTTGATTACTCAGGCTTTAGAGGCCATTTCTATTCTTTATCGCATTCTTGAAAACCCTTCTTCTTCTTCTGAAGCTCTACAGATAAATGACCAGGCTATCACAAATCTGACGGATCTTCTTAGACAAGAAAATCGAGCAGAGGATCTTCGTAACCTTCTCACCCAGTTGAGGCATTTCTTTAACTTGATTCCCAAGGCGAAAACTGCAAAAATTGTACATAGTATTATTGATGCAGTAGCTAAAGTACCAGACACATCTGATCTTCAGATTTCCCTTTGCAAAGAAATGGTGCAGTGGACCCGTGCTGAGAAGCGAACTTTCCTTCGACAACGAGTGGAGGCCAGGCTTGCATCTCTTTTGATGGAAAGCAAGGAGTATTCAGAAGCACTAAGTCACCTATCAGGCTTGATCAATTTATACAAAAAATTTCATATCCACATCAGTTAACGAGGTGTTTGAAAACCACGTCGGTTTAATATAAAAAACGACGTGGTAACTTATAATATTACTTATTTAAAAGTAAACTTTTGACATGTAGCTCCCAACTAACCACGTCGTTTTCGGAATACAAAAAGTCAAAAGGCTTTTTTACTAACCATGTCGGTTGATGTTATTTTAATATCGTATAAACATCATTAACCATGACGCTATATGAAAAAACCGACACTGGAGATAATATCGTCGTGGAATTGTATATAAACATGGCATTTTATGAAAACTGTTGTTAAAAAGTTTACTAGGGCGGTGAAAACATATACCGACGTCTAATATATAATACTAGGGCGCTTTCTATTAATCGCGTCGTTTTATGAAACGGTGTGTGAATATATTAAACTTTTCGTCTACTTGACTTACACTTGCACTGTTTCCAAACCCGAGAAAAAATTTCAGGCTCCGAGAGAAAACTTTTCATCTTTTTTCCTTCTCAGAGCACAGTCGGTGTATCTCATCGTCTTCGTCGTCGTCTTTGAACTTAAACACCGAACTCCGAGAGAAAGCTTTCATTGCACGCAAAAGGTAAGCATTTCTCACTATTTTTGTTACTGTTTTGCATGCTCATACGGTTTTTGTTTTGAAAATATTTTTACCTTTTTTCTGGCCAAAATCATTTTAATTCTTTCCAAGTTTGATAAAATATACAGACAAAGAGGGAAAGTTTCCAAATTTGAACACAACTACTTCAACTAAATAAGACGACCGCAGTTTCTTATTTACGTAGTTAAATTTATAGACCACGACGGTTCGTCAGTCGTCCTAGCATCGTCTGAAAGTTGTTCTAAGTTGTTTTTAAAATGATCTTCGTTTTTTTATTTGCTTGTCTAAGATATATTCATTGCAGGTTTGATTTCTCTGAACCATGGTTTTTGTTTTCCTAATTTGATAAAATACAAAGACAAAGAATGAAGGGTTTGGAACAACTTCACTGTTTTTGTTTTCCATCTTATATAGATGACGGTATCTTATTATTCACGTCGTGTGAATTTTCATACCACGATGTTATATTAATATTAACGTCGTTTGAATTTAAATATCACGACGGAATATAAATATCGTTGTAATAAGGTCTTATTACGTCTTCTATTATAATTGTTTCGTCGTTGTTTAAGTACCATCGTTTTAAACATTTATTACGTCTGATGTTATGTTATTG
>NW_007362553.1:30826-45983 GCF_000346735.1 Prunus mume
GTTTGATTTGTCTGTAACCATGGTTTCTCAAGACCAAAGTAAGGACTCTGGCTAGAAAAAAAATGGAGGTAAGGAGTTTAGAATGGTAAATCCTCAAGACAAGTCCTTGAAGAAGATGAAGTTTGTTTTATCTGTTGAGACAGAACCAGGCAACACGACAACATATTCTGAGGATTCAAAGTCAGGTCAAGGTATAAGCACAATGCCTCGTGTTGTGAAGAGAAAATATCATAAACTCAAGCCAGTTGTTGAGTACAATAAAAGGGGGAAAGGATGTGGCCCTGCACATATTGAGATGCAATCCTACATTGGTGTGTTGGCACGCTCCAGAGTCCCACTTGTGGACAAGAAATGGGCTGAAATCCCCAATGATATAAAAGAGCAGATTTGGGAAGTCGTTGATATGGCTTTTGTGGTAGGTCAAGGGGGCAAGAACCTGGTGTTATCTTCCGCTGCCAAGAAATGGAAGGATTTCAAGTCTACACTAACGAGGCATCATATCCTTCCATTCATCAAGGAGAAGGAGAAATTTAGCCAACCCCCTGAACTATATAAATTCATAAAGAAAGCAGAATGGGATGCCTTTGTAGCTTCAAGGTTATCCGAACAATTTGTGTATGTGCATTTTCAACATTCACATATTAGGGAGAAACTTGAGTACAATCATCGATTGTCTCGAAAAGGATATGCTGGTTTGGAGGATCAATTAGAGGAAACCATGCCCGGGGTAGAAATTGATCGATCTACCTTATGGAAGAAAGCTAGACAAGACAAGCATGGTAACATCCTGGATCCAAAGGTGGCAGAGAAAGCAAAATTAATTGTAAGCCTACTCACTCTGTTTTAAATTTTTATTAAACTGTGTATTGCACTTATAATTCTTATTACGTCTTATGTTATATTTTTGCATTGTGTGACTGATATTACTACGTTGAGATGTTTTAAAAAACGTCATTACAGGTCTGAATTTGGAATCACTACTCTGTTTTTTGTAATTATAGCATAAGACGTCGGTGGTTTATTTATTACGTCGTTTGAAACTTCTAACCACGTCGTTGGTTAAGTACCGTCGTGATAAATTTAAGATAACGCCGATTGCTATGTTATTGCGTCGTGTGAAATTATATAATACGTCGTTTTTTTTATAAATAACCGTCGTGTGTTTTCTTGTGCTGACCTTTTTTATATATCTTTGTTTTAGGATGAATTGCAAAAACAAGTCTCTGAAGGCGGTCTTACTGTATCTGGCAGTAATGATGTGTTGACAATGGCTTTGGGTCCCAAGCATCCAGGGAGAGTTAGAGGGGTAGGTGCTGGGATTTCCCCTAGGCAATACTTCAATTTACCTAGACAACAGAGGGTAAAGTTTGCTGATCAATTAAAGGAAAGTGTAAGACTTGTCCTTCAAGAAGAGACTTTGAACATGGAAGCTAGATCAAGGGAAAAGACTTTAAAGATGGAGGCTAGAACCAAGCAATTGGTAGAGGCTGAGAGGGAAAATTTACTGAGTCAGCTTTCCCAACTCATCCCCAATTTTGATCCAAGCATGCTTAAACCAAAAACTAGCTCCTATCAAAACCAAGGTCAAGAGAAATGTCCCAAAAATCCAATGTCGGACAAAGCAAGCTGCTCTGGGGCTCTTGATGGGAGATCCCAACATTTTGAGGATGATACTGCCAAGAATGGGGAAAAGCAGGATGAAATGGTAACATATCTGAACTTTGAATTCTCTATTTTTTTAAAAAGCTATTAGACATCGTTATTATGAATCAAACCGGCGTTTGAAATACATACCACGACGATTTTATTAATAAACCGTCGTTTGAATTTCAATATCACGTCGTATTTAGTTTACTTGTTTTACACACCATTAGATGTCATTATTTTTGAAAACTTTTATGGTGATTTAGACGATGGTTTTAGTCCTTACCGACGTAATAGATAAATCCCCATGACGTTTATTATTTACCATCATTTAATGATTTTAAGACGTCAATAATTCTTACATACCGTCTTATGTTATGCCTTACCACGACGTGTTGATTTAATTTTTTTAATTTCTGTACAATCTGTCTTATATATATATTTCTTTATTTCTTAAAACAGAAATCTAGGGATTTAGAAAAGCAAGATGAAGAAAAGAGAGATGAAAAGCAAGATGAAAAGGTAAAGTCTCATAACTTTGCCTCTTTTATTTGTTTTTCAAATTTCAGACGTCGTTATTTTCTTTAAATCGTCGTTTGTTTTAAATTTCCATGGCAGTTTTGTTTTTAATTGAATTTTTACATTGTTGTACAAGCTTTCTTATATATCTCTATTTATTTATTAAAATAGAAATCCAGTGGTGGAGAAAAAGAAATTGTGGTAAATTCATTATCTATGAATTTTGCATTTTAATTAGACGTCGGAATTTGTTTTCTATGACGTAATAAATTATTCACCATGATGGTGTTTTGTTACCGTCGTTTAAATTTTTATCAGACGACGTTTTTTTTCTTTAAACCATCGTGTTTATTGAATTACCATTTATTTCTTTAAACAAAATATTGAAGTAGTTGATTATTCAAAGTTGGAGGTGCCATCTTCTTTACAATCCCTTTGTCATTATGTGAAAACGACACTAAAGCCTCAGGAGAAGATTATGACCTTTACAATTGAGAAGGAGGTGTTTGGTTATGATCGTAGTACCTTTTTCTTGCATGAAGATATTACATAGTTTGCAGGCATGGAAGAAATTGGGGCTACTGTGGTTGCAGTATATATGAGGTTTGTCCTTATCAAATATTTATTTCACACTCTCCTTTCTGTTGAAAAAAAAGAGTCATGTGATCATTTCATATATATATATATATATATATTTAGGTGCCTATTTGATAATTTGAAAGCTGCAAATATGTTGAACATGGTTGGCTTTATCGACCCTGCTCAAGTTAGTGCCAACGCTGGGTCATTACCTGAGAGATCATGTTTGGTAGCCAATCAACTTCAAAAGACAGATGGTGAACAGATTTTCATGATGCCTTACAATCCAGGGTTAGTCTCCTTATCAGGATTTTGTTTGTATTATGCACTGCATATAAAACTGTTTAACCTTTATATTAATTTTGTGCAGTCGTCATTGGGTCTTGTTCATTGTGAGAGCAAAGAATGAAACTGTCTATTTTCTGGATCCTCTGCCCGGAAATCGAGTGGTTGATGAGGAGGCCAAAAACATATTGAACAGTGCTATCAAAATGTATAATTCACACATATGCAGACAAGCCCGTAAAGCAACCATTTGGAAAACTCTGCCAGGCACACCAAAGCAACCAAGCAGTGTAGAATGCGGCTATTATGTCATGCGCTTCATGAGAGACATCATCATGGATCCTTCCCTGGAGTTTGAGAAGACAGTAAGAAGAAATTTTCATATTTATTTTATGTGGTTTTTTGTATTATCAACGACAGTCCTTTAAAATTACCGTCGTTGAATCAATATATTACGTCAGTTATGAAAAATAGCGTCGTCTGTGATTGAACTTCTTTTTATTTATAAAGCTTAATAATCATTGTTTATGGATTGCAGTTTGCGAAGGGAAAAGATCAAGCGCCATACCCCAAAGCAGCCATTGATGAAGTCAGGAAAGAATGGGCAGAGTTTGTTTGCCTTCATATGGAGTAGAGGATTTTTAGAACACTTGACATTTTTATATAACACTTTGTTAGAATTAGTAAAGTTTTTGTACAAATTTTGTTAGAATTAGACAAGTTTTTGTACAAATTTTGTCTATAATATACATCCTTTTTTTCCCTGAAAATTTGTTGAGGTTTTCGTAATTAAAAAAAAGAAATTGCGTAACCAACGTGTAATAACGTTCCAACAACATAATTATGTCAAAAACCGTCGTCTTATGGAGTACAAAAGTTTGTAAAATAATAAAACGAGAGGAATAAAAAACACGACTGTACATTACAGACGACGTCTAAAGGAAGTATAGGTGACGTTTAATGTATGTTCCATTTATTACAACCAAAGTTGTAAAAAATAACAACGTCATCGTTTGAAACAAATCCGACGTAAAAGGATATTTAGACGACAGAGGTGATGTGGTAATTAAATTACACGGTGACACCTTTTTAGTTTAAGTCGTGATATACCGTTTGTATGTCGATGCGACGTTGTTTGAGTGAAAATTCCGCCATGGTTTTGCTTTTAAACGACGTTCTTTTTACAAGTAAGTCGTTTATTAAATTTACAACGTCGTTACTTTCTTAACGCCGACGTGGTTTGTTGGTGTTTGTAGGGATATTTTATTCTATTTCATTCAAAATATTCATAATAAATTTAAAATATATCTAAAAAATGCAACGTCAACTCCTATAAAGTCATTGATATATTTTCTTCCCCCTAAAGCTTAAAAAAATGCGGTTTGAGTAATACAAATTTAAAATAACCACCCAAAAAAAAATTGTTTTGATGAGTCATAACATCATTTATAGTTTGATGGTTTAGGGTTTAGGGTTTAGGGTGACGGTTTAGGGTTTAGGGTTTAGGGTTAAAGGATAATTTTTGGGGTTTAGGGTTTATGGTTGTTATATATTAGGCCGTAAAACCATAAACCCTTTTTCTAAAATTATATTTTAAAAATATATAATTTAGGGTTTAGGGTATTATTTTTTAACGATAGTGTTTATGTTTTCAGTCGATGATTTACGAAGTGCGCTTTCTAAACCGGCGTTCTTTTAAAATGACGTTGTACACGAATAACAACGTCATTGATTAAAAAAAAACGTAAAAGGTTATTCAAACGACGCTATTGGTTCAGTAGACGACGTGGTTGGTTTGAAATAAACTGCGGTAAGTTCAGTCGTGGAATAATGATTGTACGTCGATTTTGGTGAAACTTCCACCATGATTTTGCTTTTAAACAACGTCCTTTTAAGTTGTTTATTAGGATTTACAACGTCTTTAATTTCTTAACGCCGACGTGGTTTGTTGTTGTTTATAAGAATATTTTATTATTTTTAATTCAAAATATTCAAAATAAATTTAAAATAAATTCGAAAAATGCAACGTCAACTCCTATAAAGTCATTGAGATATTATCTTCCCCCTTAAGCTTAATAAAATGCAGTTTGAGTAATACAAATTTAAAATGACCACCAAAAATAAAATTGTTTTGATGAGTCACAATATCACTTATAGTTTGATGGTTTAGGGTTTAGGGAGTTAAAGGAATATTTTTGGGGTTTGGGTTCTTTGGTTTAGATATTTTTGGCCCTAAAACCCTAATCCCTTTTCTAAAATTATTTTAAAAAAAAATATAATTTGTGTTTGCTTTATTAGGGTTTAGGGTATATTTTTAATTTTTAGTTTTGACAACGGTTTTTTGATTTTACGTCGTAAATAGTTTTACCACGACGTCTTTAATGTAATAAGCGTCATGTTTAATGTAAAATTTTAACAACGGTTTTTTTTCCGTCGATGTTTTAAAGAGCGGGCTTTCTAAAAAATTTCACGGCAACCTAAAATTTTCAAATTTCGCTCTAAATCCCCTTAACATTTCGCTCTCTCACTTCAACTCTAATTCAAAGTTGGGCTCTCTAAGCTCCGTCAAATCCAAGTAGGCCATAATCTGTGAGCTCTGTCTACCTGTAAGTACAAACCCTTATCTTCCCCTTGTAAATTCATTGAATGATATTCAGTTGTTTTGTTAAAGAGTTTTAGATATATGTTTTGCGATCTTTTAATAATGTTGTCGGAGGTATGGGTTCATGGATTTTCTATTTAATGTTTTCATGATCAATTGGGAATGGATTTAATGTTGTCGGATTTTTTAATCACTCTCTGTTATGTTGAATCTGGAATGGATTTATTGTTTTCATGCTTAGTATACGTGTTCTTAATGCCCAAGATAAAAATTAATGTATATGTTGTGTTCTTAATAGGGTTTTGGGTTCTTGAAAATAAACTGGGATATCAACGCTTTTTTAGGTATACGACGACGGTGTTTTAATAAACCGTCGTCTGTATTATTATACACGACAGTTTTCTTTAACTACCATTGTAGTTAGAATTAGACGACGTTTGTTGAAAATCTGTCGTCTATATATGTCAAATACATCTGTTTTTGTTTAAAAACCGTCATCTGTATAATATATTACTTGCTATTAAAGCTTTATATAATCTGCTATAGTGATGGGAATTGCTTGTCTTTTCACTTTATTATAGATAATAGGGTATAGTGTCGGAGATGGATAAGTCATGGATGCACTCGGATAGAAGATCGAAGGCATATGAGATAGGGGTGAAATCATTTTTGAAATTTTCTGTAGAAAATCTTCTAACTACAACACATATCCGTTGTCCATGTGTTAAATGTGTGAATTTGCAATTGTTTGGGGTTGGAATTATAAGGGATCACTTATACTTTAATGGAGTTGACCAAAGCTATAAGAATTGGACATTTCACGGAGAACCTTGGGAAGCAACTACTAATGCTAGTAGAAATTTTCAAGAAGATGATATGAACATCGTAGGTACAGTTTTGTGTCTGAAGAAATAGAGATGGATGATAATAATTTTGGTGATTTTGGATCCGATCCTTATGAGTTTGCCAATGTGATTGGGGATGGAGATCAACCATTGTACCTTGGTTGTAGAAATTACACGAAGTTATCGGCATTAGTGAAGTTGTATAATTTGAAGGCAAAAAATGGGATGAGTGATGTCTGCTTTACATAATTATTGATACTTCAAGGCGATTTGCTTCCAGAAGGAAATACAATACTGGCCTCTATGTATGAGGCAAAAAAGACTTTATGTGCATTAGGGCTGAGTTATTAGAAAATGCACACATGCCCCAATGATTGCATCTTCTATAGGAAGGAGTATGAAGATTCAACTAATTGTCCTGCTTGTGGTATCTTAAGGTGGAGGGAAGGCAAAGATTCAATCTTGAAAGAGGGTGTGCTTGCAAAGGTGGTGTGGTATTTTTCTTCAATTCCAAGGTTTAAAAGGATGTTTCAATCACATGAGACAGCTAAGAGTTTGACTTGGCATGCTGCTAGTAAATCAATTGACGGTCAGATGTCTCATCCGGCAGATTCCCCATCTTCGAAACTGCTTGATAATAAATGGCCCGAGTTTGGTAATGAGCCGAGAAACTTGAGATTGGCTTTTTCATCTGATGGATTCAATCCCCACAGTTCTCTAAGTAGTAGATATAGTTCTTGGCCAGTTATTTTAGTTACATATAATCTTCCTCCATGGCTGTGCATGAAACGAAAGTTCATGATGTTGACCTTATTGATTTCCGATCCTAAACAACCCGGAAATAATATAGACGTCTACTTGGAGCCTTTGATTAATGATTTAAATTCTTTGTGGGATGGGATTAGATGAGTGTATGATGCACATAATGGAGAATACTTTACACTCAGAGTTGCATTAATGTGGTGATTTCCCCGTCTTTAGATGTGATTGGATAGATAGTTCTGGTCTTGTAGTCAACGAACTTGGATTTGCCCTTTTAGATTTGAGTAAAATTGGACATAGAAATGACCAATTTGTTTTGGCTTCTCAAATCAAACAAGTATTTTTTGTTAACGACCCGATGCATCGTGGTTGGTCGGTAGTGTTATCAATGACTAATAGAGATTATAATGATGTCATTGGTGATGATGTCTTAGGTGATGTGAGAATTGAGTGTGAGCCATTTACTAGAGGGATGCCAAATGTTGACACATTTAATAAACTGGTGGGTGAGTTTTGGAGTCAAAATATTCGAGATGGGTGTGAAGATATATGGATTGAATGATGCTTATGTAATTTATGAAATTACTTATGCCCTAAACGGCAGTGTATGACATTAATTTTGTAATATATTGTAATGTGATTTCTTCACTTTCATTATTCAGGTTTTGGCCACAACACAATCAGTACAAAAAATACTGGTTCAAGATTACAAACACGACGGTCTTGATAAAAATGTGAAAAACATACGTCTGTTCTAATAAAAAACGACGTTTTGGAGCATTCAATGACCGCAATATATTTACCGACGTCTTAAAGCAACTTAACAATGAAGAACCATGACGCTACTGTGAAACAGTTATTAAGGATATCACGTCGGAGAAGCATAAAGAGCCGCCATGTAATTTCAAATAACACGACTCCAATCCCATAATACCGACGTCTAAAAGACGAGATATCTAACCGGAACATTACAAAAGACGACGTCTTCGATTATGAACTCGTCCGTGTCAAATAAAAAATCGTCGTCTTAATTTTACCACGTCGCTTGTTCTCTCATAAACGTAGTGGAAAAGGATTAATTCACGACTGTATTTGAAATCCATTGGTAAATTTGTCGACATCAAGATATATTTGGACGTCGTTCCTTTACAAAAACAACGTTATATGAATGTATCCACGTCTCTTTTCTTATGATCATGTTGTTAAAATGACTTTACACAGCGAATTTCGGATAAACCACACCGTCTCATAGACATTAGATGACCGTAATTTTAGTAATGATGATGTATAAATCCTGAAACACGGCTATCTTTTACATGATAACGACGTTGTATATTGACGACAATGTCATCTGTATAAATGAATGTGTCGTAAGGAATGACCCCAACATATTTTCCACGTCGTTTATTTTCAGATCATGTCGTTAAAATAGTTTTACACGGCGGTCGATTGAGAAACGTTGTCGTTTCAGATGCATTAGACGACGATGATATTTTAAAAGATGACATACAAATTATGTAATACGGCTCTCATTTATTTGGACCCGACGTTGTTTATTGAGTACAACGTCGTCTATAGAAATACATGCATCGTAAGTAATGACCCATACATCTATTTCCACGTCATCATTAATAGAAAAATTGAAGTGGAAAATTTATTTCACGACGGTTGTGGAAACTGCAGTGACATAGTAGGAATAAATAACGTCGTCGATTATGTATTTAAAGACGTCATAGTTTTATGTGTCGTGAAAGGTATATTTAACGGCTGTGAGTTTTAGTTCTCGTCGTTGTATGTATATCTTGCGGCCATGTTCTGTTAAAATATGTCATATGTTGCCTTTTAAACGACATTTTTTTGTTAGAATTGGTTGTTTATTCTTATCCTTGAATGTTTTTTTAGCTCCTTTTTCAATACAGAGACGTCGGTTATTATTTGTTAATGGCGTTGTTTGTTTTAACAATGATGGTGATTTATCATCGTGGTTTGATTTGGGAAAAGATGTAAGTCGATTTCACGACCATTTGAAAACGGAATACACAACGGTGAATTCCCGTCGTCGTTTTCCTTTTTTGTAGTAGTGTCTCCATTTCAATGGTGAGTGATCATAAGCTTGAGTATTCCTCTCTTCACTGCTTATACCACTTGACCTATGTTCTGATGAAGTGTGAGATAACAATGGACTCCTTTCTTGTTGAATTTGAGTTTGAGGAGATAGAGTAATATTCTCATCTCCATTTTCCATATCAAGACTATGCTCACCTTGGATTCCATTTCTGAATGATGCCACTGTTTTATTTCAGTGCTCTGACCAGTTCCAAGAGTTCTCTTCATCAAAGAAAATGTCCTTTGATAGAGTGAGTTTCTTGGAGATTGGATCATAAATCCTATAACCTTTCTCACAAGTTGCAAACCCTACAAACACTCCTTTCACACTTTTAGGCTCGAGTTTATGTCTTAGTTCAGTTGGCACATGAACATAGCACAAGGAGCCAAAGATTTTCAAATGAGCAATGCTAGGCTTTCTTCCACTGTAAGCTTCAAATGGTGTGATATTAGTCAAAGCCTTTGTAGGACACCTATTCAAGGTGTATATAGCTGTGTGACCAGCTTCAACCCATAAGAAATAAGGTATTGCCTTCTCATGTAACATTGATTTGGCATTTCCACCACAATCCTGTTCTTCCTCTATATTCCTCCATTCTCCTGAGGGGTGTAAGCCATTGTGAGTTGCCTTTGGATGCCATGATCTTCACAAAATTATATAAACTCAGAAGATGGAAACTCTCTTCCTCTGTGACTCCTCAAGCATTTCACCTTGTATCCAGATCAGTCATGGACTTAAACTTCATAAAGCAATTGAAGGCCACGGATTTGTTCCTTAAGAAGTACACCCAAATCATCCTTGTGAAGTCATCAATGATCAACATAAAATCTTTGTTCCTTGCAACAAATTAATTTCTCATAGGGCCACAAAGATCAATGTGAACTAACTAAAGTGGGATACGATTTATGTGTTGTTTTTCAAGTTGACAGCCCTCACACACACCACTTTGCTCTTCTAGTTGTGGTAATCCATGCACCATATATTTGTCTCTCAACTTTTTTAATCTTTTGAAGTGCAGATGTCCTAGTCTTTTATGCCAAGTCCATGTGCAACGAGTGACACTGGCTTTCATGGCTAACTGATTTTCAACTAGTGAACATAAAGGATAGCACTTGTTCTTTTCCATTTGCACCTTGAAGATGAGACAATTCTTTGAGAAACTTTCAAACACCTTGCACATCCATTCTCCAAACACCAAGAAGTATCCATGCTCATCCATTTGCCCAACATCAGCAAATTCTCCTTTAGTCCTGGTAGACACATCACTTCCCAGATATATTTTATGTGTCAATAACCAATGAACCCATGCCAACCACATTTACAAGTGCACCAGTTGGCATTTGCACTTTTTCAACCACATTCCTCACATCAACAAGCAAATCCACAATGCTAGTCATATGATTGCTACAGCCACTGCTAATGTACCACTTCCCATTTGTTTTTGTCTCAGTGGTTGCACAGTTAGCATAGAACAAGTTTCCAGTGACTTCCATTTGACTTGCACAATTTGCCTCCTAAACAAACTTTCCTGCAGTGTACTCTCTAGCCAAATGACCAAATCTGTGACAATTGTAACATTTTGGATTCCCTTTATTCCTGCATTCACCAAAGTGGTACTTTGAGCACACCTTGCACTGAGGTTTTACAGCTTCTTGGCTTGCTGGTTGTGATGAATTGAAATTTTGTGCAAGATTGTTCTGTTGAGGCTCGCCTTTTGATTCCCATGATTTGCCCTTATAATTCCAATTTTCACTACTACAAAAAAGGAAAAACACGACGGGAATTCACCGTCGTGTATTCAGTTTTCAAATGGTTGTGGAATCCACCGACATCTTTTCCATAACAAAACCACGACGGTAAATAACCGTCGTTGTTAAAACAAAAAACGTCATCAACAAATAAAAACCGACGTCTTTGTACTGCAAAAAGACATAAAAAAAACAGTCGACGATGAGAATAGACGACCAACTCTGACAAAAAACCGTCGTTAAAAAGGAAACATATGACATATATTAACATAACATGGCCGCAAGATACACATACAACGACGAGAACTAAAACTCAACGCCGTTAAATAAACCTTTAACAACAAATAAAAATATGAAGTCTTTAAATACATAACAGACGACATTATTGACACTTACTATGTCACTACATTTCCAACAATCGTCGTAAAATAAATTTTCCACTTCGATTTTTCTATGAATGATGACATGGAAATAGATGTCATGGTCATTACTTACGACGCATGTATGTACAGGGACGACGTTGAAATATATAAACAACGTCGGTTCCAAATAAATGAGAGTCGTATTACAGAATTTATACGTCATATTTTTTGATATAATCGTTATGTAATGACTCTGAAACGGCATCGTTTCCCATTCCACCGCCGTGTAAAATAATTTTAACGACACGATCTGAAAATAAACGACGTGGAAAAAAATGATGGGGTCATTAATTACGACACATTAATTTATAAAGACGACATTGTCGTCTATATACAACGTCGTTACCATGAAAAAGACCGCCGTGTTTCATAATTTATACGTCATCATTAAAAAAATTAACGTCGTCTAATTCATATATCTTAACGTCGACAAATTTACCAATGGAGTTCAAATAACGTCATGAATTCATCCTTTTCCACTTCGTTTATGAAAGAACATGCGACGTGGTAAATTTATGACAACGTCGTCTTTTGTAACGTTCAGGTTAGATATCTCGTCTTTTAGATGTCGGTATTATGGGATTGGAGTCGTGTTATTATGAATTACATGGCGGTTCTTTATGCTTCTCCGACGTGTTATCCTGAATAACTGTTTCACAATAGCGTCGTGGTTCTTCATTGTTACGTTGCTTTAAGACGTCGGTAAATATATTGCGGTCGTTGAATGCTCCAAAACGTCTTTTTTTATTAGAACAGACGTTTGTTTTTCACATTTTTATCAAGACCGTCGTGTTTTTAATCTGGAACCAGTAATTTTTGTACTGCTTGTTTTGTGGCCAAAACCTGTATAATGAAAGTGAAGAAATCACATTACAATATATTACAAAATTAATGTCATACACTGCCAATTACATAAAGCATCATTCAATCCATATATCTTCACACCCATCTCGAATATTTTGACTCTCTAACTCACCCACCACTTCATCAAATGTGTCAACATTTGGCATACCTCTAGAAATGGCTCACACTCAATTCTCACATCACCTAAGACATCATCACCAATAACATCATTATATTCTCTATTAGGCATTGATAACACTACCGACCAACCACGATGCATCGGGTAGTCAACAAAAAATACTTGTTTGACTTGAGAAGCCAAAACAAATTCGTCAACCCTATGTCCAATTTTACTCAAATCTACAAGGGTAAATCCAAGTTCGTCCACTACAAGACCAGAAGTACTATCTATCCAATCACACCTAAAGACTGGGATTGTAAACTTTTGGTAGTCAAGGTCCCAAATTTCTTAAATGACACCATAGAAACCCATATTTGAGAGAATTGGGTATCTATCCTTGGCACTAGCAACTTGCATGGTATGTGCAAGTAAATAAACTCCACTATTTTGAGTTGTCCGCACATCAACTTGTGCCTTAATGTTGAATTTAATACCTTTAATAAAATAGCTCCTATATAATGGCACTGCCATGTTTGGACCAGCTGCTAGCCACCTTAAATTTTCTGATACGCCATGATTGTCTTCCTCAGTAAGTTCACTTTGAACCTGCAAATTAATCATATCTTAATTCAATCTAACATAGAAAGAAGAAAATTAAAAGTCCAAAATGTTATTCAATAACATATACCTTGAAGCGTAGCCATTGAATGAAAGTGCTATTGTGCTTATCCTGCAGCCACTTTGTTCTCTTTCTAAATTTTGGATAAGTGGTCTGGATGTGAATCATATGTTGCCTACATGACACACAAAATTCAAGTATTACGGTCCCAAACATATAAGATAAACATAAGAAATAATTTAAAATGGAAACTTAAAGAATAAAACTCATACGTACTCGATATAAGGTAGGACTTCCTCCGTATTCTCCAAGACATATAGATGTGCTTGGTTCAACAGGTCCCGATCAACTACGCTCACTGTGCAACCTGATAATGGCTTTGAAACTCCCATCTTTTGGGTTGAAGGCACTCCAACTGTACTAACATCATATAAATGCTCGGTACAAAACTCTACGGCTTCTTCAGCTATATACCGCTCAGCAATGCAACCTTCGGGACGAGTACGATTCTGAACATACCCCTTTAACACTTTCATATATCTTTCAAACGGATACATCCATCTAAAATATACTAGCCCACATAGACAAACTTCTCTAACAAGATGTACTACTAGATGAACCATGATATCAAAGAATGAAGGGGGAAAGTACTTCTCAAGCAAACACAAAGTAACTACTACATCTTCTTCCAACTTATCTAGCTTGGAAACATCAACAGTCTTTGCACATATAGCATTGAAGAAGAAGCACAAACGAGTTATTGCATACCTTGCAGGCTTCTCCAAAACAGAACGAATTGCCACAGGGAGCAATTGTTGCATTAAGGTATGACAATCATGTGATTTAAGGCCAAGAAGTCTTGAATCTTGTAAAGATACAAGATTTTTTATATTTGAAGAATAACCTTCAGGGACCTTCATACCATAGAAAGAATTGCAAACCTCTCTCTTCTCTGCTCTTGACAAATTCCAAGGCCTATGAGGCAAACAAGTATGTCTTTCTCCATACTCCGGTTGCAAATCAGTTTTGACCCCCATGTTCAATAAATCTAATCGAGCAGCAATCCCATCTTTATTTTTTCCAGGGATCTCCAGCAATATACCAATGATACTATCTCAAACATTCTTCTCAATGTGCATAACATCTAGGACATGCCTCACAGGAAGGTATTTCCAATACTCGAGATCAAAGAATATTGATTTCTTCTTCCAACAAACTCTGTCACCATCTTCAACCATATGCAGCACTTCTTCTCCAGTTAATGGCTCGGGAGGCGTCCCATATTCAGGTTTCCCATTAAAAGTTGCACTTCGCCTCCTATATGGATGATTGATTGGTAACCATTTTCTATGCCCAATGTAACAAATTTTGTGGCCATTTTTCAACCTGTGACTAGGTGTATCATCGCCGTATATTGGACAAGCTTTATATCCTTTAACAACACAACCAGATAAGTTTCCATAGGCGGGGAAATCATTAATTGTCCACATTAATGCAGCTCTGAGTGTAAAGTATTCTCCATTATGTGCATCATACACTCCTCCAATCCCATCCCACAAAGATTTTAAATCATCAATCAAAGGCTCCAAGTAGACGTCTATATCATTTCCGGGCTGTTTAGGACCGGAAATCAATAAGGTCAACATCATGAACTTTCGTTTCATGCACAGCCATGGAGGGAGATTATATGACATCCTTTTGAACTCTTAGCAGCATGCCAAGTCAAACTCTTAACTGTCTCATGTGATCGAAACATCCTTTTAAACCGTGGAATTGGAGGAAAATACCACACCACCTTCGCTGGCACACCCTCTTTCAAGATTGAATCTTTGCCTTCCTTCCACCTTGAGATACCACAAGTAGGACAATTAGTTGAATCCTCAAACTCCTTCCTATGCAAGATCCAATCATTGGGGCATGCGTGCATTTTCTCATAACTCAGCCCTAATGCACACAAAGTCTTTTTTGCCTCATACATAGAGGCCGATACTGTATTTCCTTATGGAAGCAAATCGCCTTGAAGTATTAATAATTCTGTAAAACAGACATCACTCATCCCAT
>NW_007362553.1:70128-86240 GCF_000346735.1 Prunus mume
GAAAGAGCTACGTGTGGCTTGATCCCTTAGTAGGGTACGTAGGCAGCCTGAAGTTACTAGGTGCAGCCACAGATTAGACCCCACTTAGGTGGTCTTATTGGGATTGGTTTGGACCTCGTTGTTGGTCCCAAAACTTGGTTGAATTGAGGCTTGTCCTGGGGATTAAGTGAGTAAAGGTGCGCGTGAGTAGATTTTGAAATTGTTATATGCATGTTTAATGCATTAAGTTATTTTAAAAGCATTGTGGGCAGTTCTGCTAGAATCATTTGAAGGCCGGAGGCCATTTATGTAAATTGCATGAGATTGTATTGTGCATGCTGCCGGTTGGGTTATAAAATGTGTTCTATGCAGGTGGGAATTTTGGGGAAATGTTCAATTTATAGGGGAGACTCTGCCGAAATTTCGGCAGAAAGTCTCGTGCCCTTAGTCCTCTCTGGTAAATGAGGACGTAGATTTAAGGAGTAAACCAGGCGTGGGTGTGATGCCGGGGTCTCCGCAGGGTTCGTCTCGGGTTCCGGAAAATTCGGGACGGGTCCTGTCACCATCCCACCATTCAAGACTAGAATTTGAATCAATCAAACTTATTTTGAATAGGCAGAAATATGTTCGTCAGGTTTTAAATATTGCGATGTTCTTGACCGCTAGTAGGCTATATGTTGGCAGCTAGAGATTGCTTGTTGGTGAAGGAAGTGGAGCGAGAGAGATCCAGACCCTGAAGTGGGCTCGGAAGCTGCTCTCTGATGATTTGTGATTGGCATGTCACTACTAGTGATACTCTTATAGTAGAAAGAGGGAATGAGGTGAAGATGAAGCCTATTAAACTGTTGCGCACTTGTTTTCTTATATTCTAATCAAAGCCATTGTGCTCTTAAAGAGGGGAATCTAGTTTTAGATAGGTTCTTTTCTATGCCTCAAGGAATAGCACTTTAATATTTCACCTATTATGGAATAAAACGCAAGATGGATGATGATTTTAGACTGTCATCGGACAAAGAGTACAATAATGAGCCTTACATGAGAAGTGTTTGGTGGATAACATAATATCAGGAAGCAATTATGTATCCAACAAATACTTAATAATAAGTACAAATAAAAGTAAAGCTGGTTCCAACAAAACTACGAGAGCCTTATCGGACAGAAACAAATTCCATCGAACATAACTGCAATCTACTTGAGACAATGCAGAACGTATGTCTGATGAGAGCTTGTCAGAATATCTGTAGTCATAACTTGTTCGAACCACGAATAGGAGTTTTGATTTAAGTGAATTGGAAATCGAGACCAACTATCAAATCATACCAAGCGATGATGGCAGAGCATATAGGTTACAAACAATAGTGATGCAATTCCAATCAGGAGTTGTCAACTAGGAACTGGACATAGTATGTGTTTGGAAAAAGAATAGAATTCTAATCAGGAGTTGTCAACTGAGAACTTAAGGAAACGAAGAGGATTCGATTCAAGACTTGGCTTTGGTCTGCTGTGAGATGCTTTGCAAGAGTTTGAGTCTGGGTTACTTCGAGGTTGTCGAGAGTAAGCATATTTTGAAAGCTGTTCAAAATAGGTTTGAAAAGTACTTACCCTACACGTATTCAAGGCTAGAATTTGAATCAGTCTTCCTTATAACTTACTGGTAATTAAAGAAAAACTTTATGTGGATGTAACTAGATGAATGCCTAGAGATGTGGCTCAATAAGTTAAAAGTTGAAACTCACACAAGGAGAAAATCTTGGGTAGAGCTGCCTTATCACATGGGTTCAGTCTACTGTTTGGTATAAGTATGGGCTGGATTGCATTGGACTTCAAAAAAAATTTGTTTTTAAATTAATTTTAATGTTTATTAGATTATTTAATATTATAAATAATTAAATTTTAAAAAAAACATACACAAAATTCAAAATAAGAAATCACATGAAGATGAAATAAAAATAGTCCAAAAATTCACAAAATTAATGATAACTCGAAAATTCTTTTAATACATTCAAATGATCAACAAATACTTATGTTATTTTGTTCTATTTGCCATCCACTCATGTGAGAACATGATTAGTCAAGCTCTCTCTTTCTGTTACAGTAGATACATTAGTGTTTGTCGAAAGTGAAGATAGAAAGATAATAAAGCAACCAATTGGCAGAGCACGTCTGAATGCACCACGATCTCTCTCCTACTCAAAGTCCAAAGGTTCACACCACCCTTACACACTCCCCTCACGAAAAAAGCAAAATAGGCCGGTGTGTGCGACCCCATTTTTGTTTGGGTGGGTGGGTGCAGTAATTTTCAGGATCAAGTAGGCCTTTTTTCTTTTTTAATTGTACTAGAATTCAGGTCCACTACATCCTGAAAATCAAACACTGCTCCCCAAATAAAAATGGGGTCCCACGCATCACCGGTCTATTTGCCCTTTTTGCGTGAGGAGAGGAGAGTGTGAAAGGGTGGTGTGAATCTTTGGACTTTGAGTAGGAGAGAGAGTGTCAGGGTAAGGAGTTTTTCAGGGGTAAACGAAGACTGGTTCACTGGTTGGTACGTAAATGGTTTACTGGTTGGTACGTAAATGGTTTACTGGTTGGTAAATGGAGACTGGCTGGTAAATGTAATGATGACAATATTCAAATACATTAACTTGGACCCTTTTTTTTTTGGTTGGCCATGGAGTCAAAAGAGTTTATGGCTTGCTTTGGGCACTTGGGTACTTATGATATCTTAGGGATCAATGAAATTTCTCTCCTAATCTCCTCAAACCAAATCAAAATTGTTAAACGGAAACCATCAGGTTTATTCAACTTACTAGTGGGTTGTGTAAACTAGTGTTGAGAGAGTAATAGCGCGAGAGGAAGCTCAGTATAGTCAGCCGACCTTGAGAATTTTGCCCATCAACAAACTCTCTAGACAACTTTATATGCTCATAACTTTCTTAGACCGTCACACACATCACCCATTAGACAAGAAATTAGTGACGGAGCCATAAACTTTGACAGAGGAGGCACCTCAAATATTAAAATATATTTTTCTTACGGTGGCATTTGAACTAATTTTTTACGTGATACTAAATTCCTAAATTTGATTACTACACTCTATTATTTTACATATCACATTCGCTATCTATTTATCATTGATACTAGCAAAAGATATTGACTCAAATTAAATGTACTTTGTCAGATATACAAAGATTTGATAATAAAAGATTTGTAATTGTGTTAAGAAAACAAAGGTCTCAAGAAAGTTTAGAGGGGGCCATTGGATCCCCCAATACCGTAGCTCCTTCTCTGCCTCGGACTATATCCTGCTATATAATCTAACTCACCAAATGAATATAATAGAAGAATGAATGTCCCAACATATCGCATGGTACAAGGTATTAAACCCTAATATTCCGGTTATTCTTTGGTGACTACTGATCCCAAATATTCCTTGTATATATACAAACAAAGTAATTAAAACTGCCAAACAAAGGTCAAAAACAGAATATACAATGAGACCTGTGGTGGAGAATAGAAAGTTTTACTCATTCACGCCGTCTAATAGGTTTTACAATAACTATAAAGAGTTTATACAATGCGGAGGAGTCCAATGGCAACATCAAATTCTCATATGGTATATCTCAATTCACATGGCTAAAGAAATTTTGGAATTAACATGATTATCGACGTATAATACTCTTGCGGTTGTATTTGATGTTGCCAAAGTTTTGTAACCCAACTTTTCGGGAATTACCTGCTATAATTGTATTATTATTAATGTCGTGACTGATACCTTTATTTTTGTGGAAGCCCTCGTTACCTTGATCTTTGCCGGCATTGCTCGAGTCGACATTGAAGTTGTGAAAGTTTTATTTCCCGACATTTGAGGATCCATTGCGTGCTGTAATTTTATTTTTAGAAATTCTGGATCGGTTGGTGCTGCGGCCATTTTCAGTATTAGTTGTCTTCAAGTTCCATTGGGAGTTGCTGAAGTTGTGATACGCTTTCGGAACTCTATCTCCTTCGATCTTATTGTCACAAATGTTGAGACCACCTTTGAGTTTCTTTAGTTAAATCTAACAGAAAATTAGAGGGTGGGATTAATGTAGCGAATAATATAGAGTTGATGGACCATTTGTACGAATAATTTAATTGAGAGGCCAAAATGTAAATTATCTATAAATTTGAGGACCATTTGAGTAATATACCCTTATTGTTTTCTAGTGGTTTAGGGAATCTTAATGATACTTAATATTGTGCAGGCATCCTACTCGCGTGTGTTTGGGTTTACGTTAGGTTAGTGGTGGTCCTACCATGTGCATATGCTGCTCTTGCTTTTCAAATTGAGATCATTTCACCATGAATTCAAGTTTGAACAAGATTCAGACCAAAAACAAAAGTCTGAACAAGAAATTTGTTCACACTTCACGTATTCAAATACCTTTATGGTAGGGTTTGAAAACATGCCCGTGAACCAGCGAGTGGTCTCTATCGTTTGAACTGTGACCTATCTTCTATATATGCAAACTAATTACATAAATTCCTTATAGGCATACACACATACAATCACATCAAGGAAAATATCTTGAATCAAATAAAAATATTAATCATGCCTGTACATACATACCTGCCATTGATGAAAGCTCAAAAGAAAGTCTTCTCCTTTCTGTAGAGTTCTTATGTTCAACTAGCAATAGGGACACACTATTATATATGTGGATTTATTTAATTAATTAATTAGCATTTGTAATCATGCGATTACCTTTTTCTAATGATAATTTATTTAATATTAGTAGCAGCCGTCACCATTTCAATTTTGGATCTACAAATTATTTTTATGTCCCATCATGTGAAAGAAACATGAACACCAATAGGAAAAACGAAAATTTTCCACCCACATAAAATACCTTTTTAGTCCAAGTTGATTATCAGGACTTTATTTATTTATTATTTCCATTTTTATCCTCACCTCTATATACAAGATGGGTCTCCAGATGAAGCTGAATACCTGCACAAGGAGATGGCAACACAACCCTTTACTGGTCCCTCTAGAACAGTTTGTGAAACTCAAACAGAGCTCCCACGAAACGAAACTGAAACAGTGCTCCCACAAAAAGAAACTGAATCAGAGCTCCCGCAAAACAGAACTAGTGAGGCAGAAAATAGTAATAACCAGACCTGCAACATTCAGAAGAATGTAATTACCGCAACAAAAAGCAAACACGTTGGGGTTTTCGACTTCAACAACGAATATCATGAAGGTGGTGCTGTTGATCATCATCAAGGAAGGAATGTTCAAAACAAAACTGACTACAACATTGATGGCAACGAGGTTGATTCAAAAGATGGGGAGTTTGTTGGGATCGGCAAATTTAGCAACAAGTACAACAACCCGAGGAAAGAAGAAGGAACTAGCAAGAAGCCATGGTATAAGTTCTGGGAAAAATAAAGAAGGGAGAAAGTAAGGGAGCTGCGCTGCTGAATAAAGAAAGAGGCTGGAGTTCATTTCCATTTTATAGTCCATGTCTTTGTTTCTTTGTAGTGTCTACTATTTGAATGTGGTTAGTTACAGTATTGGAGTTGAGAATCTGGTCTCTTGGATCGATCTGTGGAATTTAAAATATTGATTTACAGCATGAAAAATACGTTCTACATGAGAAAAGTAATTATGAACCCCGAAGTCATGCGGGTCTTGATCAAAATCATAGAAGGATCAACCCCTAACATATACTCATCAGTAATCTGTGTGTATTTGAATTTATTAATTTGCGCAAACAAGAAGAGGAAACTTTCCCGCATTCGAATTCCATGAACATCTGAAAGTTTAATTCTGAGCATGAGAAAGAACTAATAACGAAGAAATCTGATTTATTGATTGCCACAAAACAAGTCCATACATAAATCTAGTTTTTCATGCCCCATAACATGTGGTAGAGTCTTGACCTGCCCCATAAGATCTAGTTTTTCACCAACTATTTATTTTTGTTCTTCTCATTCGTGCCATTTTTTTCACTCAAGCCGCTTGCTTCATTTTTTGTTTTGCTTACTCACCATTGATATATAAAAGAGAAAAGAAGAAGCAATAACTTGAAGAACAAGAAGACCAAGAAGAAATGGTATGCTCGACTTCTTGTTGTACTTGTTGCCAACTTTGCTAATCCCAACACGCTCGCCTTTGTTTGCATAAAATGTATTGCCACAAATGTTGTGGTTTCGACCCCTCCTTGGTTGATGAACATCAACACCACCTCCACCTTCTTCGTTGTAAGCATCGTGATCCCAATATCCATGCTTTCAATTGCGAAGAAATCATTCTCATTAATGTTGAAGGTCTCGTTGCTTTCAACAGTATTTTCTGCCTCATTATTTTTGTTTTGCTGCTCTTTCTCCTTGGGGCTCTTGTCCAGAAAGCATTCTAGGGCGACCAGAAAAGCGGTTTCTTATCCTCCTGGAGGCTCTGATTCAGTTGTTCAGCTTCATATTGAGATCGAGACCCATCTTATGTATATGCAAAGATAAAAATGAAAAGATCTTTCAAATAAGAGGAGGCAAATACTCCAAAATCAATTGGAAGACAATCTTTCTATAACTGGAAGTTACTATTGTAAACTAATTACATAAATTCCTTAAACCCTATACACACATAGAATCACATCAAGGAAAAGATCTTGAATCAAATAAAATTTCCTACTCTCTCCGATTTTATCCCCGTAATATATTATTCCCAACGATGTTGAAGTCATTGCCTCTTCCGCCCTTGTCTTTTTTCTTGGGTTGGAGAGTTTTGGTGCTCAAGGAAAAGAGAAGTTCACATTAATTTTATAATAAATTATAATTAGTGCTTGCAATTATCAATAATCTAGTTAATTGATTACGTTGAAATTATAATTATCTTGCAATTATCAAAAGAGGACCCCTCTTGTCCTAATCAAAGAGGGACCGGACAGACTTTTTAAAGTGGCCATGCTTGTGGAAAAATTATACAATACATTGTACATCAAATTTGGAAAGCAGCAATTTGAATAATCACCAGTGTTGACCAGGGCCGGACCTTGGCCAGGGAAACTAGGTCATTGCCCGGGGCCCACAATTGAGAGGGGCATAAATATGACGTTTTAATATGTGTTTAGGTCAGTTACCACGCAGGTATTGTATTTGTATGAGATATTTCTTAGAATGAACAAAGCAATACTTAATTCAAATTTTCAATTCCCCTAGGCCTATAAATAGTGAGTTTCTCCAAGCTTGTAAACATACCCCAAGGGGGGGAGCTCTCAAACACTTCTCTAGAGCTCCCCTCCCTTCTCTCCCTAAAATTCTCTTAGTTTTCCTTTCTAGTTCTCAATTCTAGTTTTCCTTTTGCTTCTTAGTTGTAATTTATTTTTCTTTCTAATGTAAATTATTTTCTTAAGTTTTCAAGTTTGATTAGTTTCCAAGTTTCAATTATGGTTTTTGTTCTTATTCATTATGCTTATAAGTTAATATGCTAGTTTGAATGATTGATCACCATTAAGGCTTGCATGTTAGCCATCTTGGTTTGAATTAAGAGTAGACACCATGCTTTAATTCGAATTGAACTATGAATAGGAAGAGTATGTATGGACATTCGACAACAAGGATTAGATACATAGTTGGTTGTTTAAAATGTTCTTCTACGCTTAATGGATTCCTAATGCTTAATTTTAGGTTAGACAACAGACGATCAAATTAGGGATTTAGGAATACAGGGTTAGGACCAGACACCATGACTTAATCATACTTTAGCTAGAATCAATCCGTTAATCTAACTTGAACTTGGGAACTTATTTGCTTGAGTTATTTTCTTTTCATTCTTTCTTGTTTTATTTATTTCCTTTCTTGTTTTTTGTTTTGTACAGGGAATTGATTTGAATCAATCTATCATCAATCCTCATGGGATCGACCTCGCACTTACATATGCTATACTACAAAATGGCTTGTGCACTTGTGAGTATCACAAGTTGATGATGCTGCTGAATCCATTTTGATGTAGCTAATTCGACGACAACAGTGGACCCCACAGTGTACCGGATTGACTATTATGGGAAATTAATCACTTAAGTAATCTCTAGTTTTTCAGACCATTCCATCTGCTAGAAATGTTGAAATGGGCCTAGGAACCTTCTTAAATTGAGTACACACATATTGAAGCCGACCATCAGGGTTTTGATTAAATATTTATGCTTGAGAAATTTTATTTTTAAATATTTTTAATTGCTTAAATAGGTACTCGGACACTTTCAAACCCGCAAGAAGGACCCTCAAAGGGTCAAGCTAGCTCGGACGCCCAGTGAGTGGACTTTTGTTTTATAAATGGATTTTATGCAATTAAATTGTTTTTTATTGAATTTGAATGCATTGCTATGACCATTACTTTCCAAGCATAAATATTTGAATTTAAATACTTTATTAAAATTCTATTCATGTTTAAATGTGAATGGCTTGGAAAGTTGATAAGGAAGTGATATGAGGATTTAAGAATTTAATGAGAAATAGCGTAATAATTTTTCAAGATAAAACATGTTTTAAACCATTATAGGAACCCAAAAGTTGCCTTCGAATTTAATGTTGCCTTCGGATAATTGTTGCCTTCAGTTAAGTCAGTGCGTTTGACAATTGCCCCATGAGTCTTAGGGATATCCGGACCATGTGGAGCGAGGAATGTAGATCAAATGGACTATGTGTCCCCTGAGTCTTGCAGGGATTGCAGCTCGGGTCGACTTTGTGTTACCGAGGCCTGTGAGGGTGTGTCACACTATGTGATGCAAGGAATTGACGGTTAATGTGGGAAATGATATAAAGATCATGGAATTGACAGGTACACCTAAGTGGAAAGGAATTAATATTTTATAATGCTTTCAAATGTTTTTTGTTTTTTTTTATACGATTTTTTTGAACGCATGATCAATTATATATGTATATAAATGTGCATGCTTGAATTTTCGGTACGAATATAGAACATTGAGATAATTGAATTTTTCTAAATGTTTTAACAGAGGGGTTAGTATGTTAATATTCTATTTTCTAAACACTTTATTTTTTTTCACTCACGCTTTTAAATGTTTTGCGCCCCAGGCAGTAGTCGAATACCAAAGCGCCACCACAGGGCAGCCACCACTCTCCACTCATTCTCTTCACACTGTAGGATTCAATGTAATCGAATTTTTCTTGTAAATTAAACTTATTGGTATTGCTCTGAAATTTCCCTAAGGTTTTTGTAAGGCCTGAGGCCATATAGTACTATTGTTGGATTGCTTGAATGTACACTTGATGCATGTTAAACAATTGGAATTTTAAATGCATTTTGTACAGGTGGAAAATTTTGGAAAACGACAATTTACAGGGGGGACTGCCGGATTTTCGACATAAGTCAATTTTGAAGTTAAATTCGATTTTGTTAGATGGGCAATTCAGTCAAGTGTGCCTGGCACCTGCAAGGTGTCGGACACGTACAAGGTCCGGCTTAGATTTCAAAGTGGACTTTGGGTCGGGTCCTGTCAACAGTCTTAGTGCCCTCAACTGTACGAGTCACCGAACATGTAAATGAATGCAATATAAATGATGAAGGTATCTGATAAATCACAAAGTAAACATGAAACACTTGATGACTTATCTTGAAGATATGCATAGCAGCTATTATTAGGAAATTTAGATGCTCAACTAAAAATGTCTGAAAGATGTGTTTGAAATAAGGAAGCACGCCATCTTTATATACATAACACATTCTCCTTTTTGCAAGAGAAGTCTACCAAGCCATGTGAACAATGTATTGCAATTGATGAGATTTGATTCTTAGAATCCTATTTAATTTTGTTAGCTTATGCACTATCACAGATAGCTTTCACTCCAAACAATTGTAAAACAAATAAACGATATTAATCAAAGAAACCAATTAGATATTAATAAAAGTTCTCTCAAAAACAAAGAGGAAAAATAATATTTTAACCTAAATCAAAATAGGGTCCAACTAGGAAAGTAATCTCAAGAGATAAAATCTAATCCTATTAAAAATAGGACTAACATAAAAGTACTTGAGAGTGAAAATAACTCCAACTAGGAATCCTACAATTCATGCATGATTTACCTGAAATCAGTTTCCTCATATAGATCAAGTCACACTTCAAAAATTCGGAATTGAATGTGTTGCGTCAAAACTAATTCCCGACCTATGCTAGAATCTAAGAAATGTCAATACAAATTTCATACTAACAATTTTCCACAACATATTCAGAGACCTCAAGCACTTCTTTTCCCCACTAATTTTCTGAATCACGACATTGATTGTTGTCTTCACGATATTGGTAATTGTCTGAAGTCAACTGTAGCTTGTTGATTGCTTAGTTTACGCTTCAACGTAATGCACAATAGAATCTTATAAGACCTTAAAAGACTTTCAGTAACAAAAGTTTTCACGTCATCATCATCGACTATCTCTACAGGCCAAGCATTTTTCGTTGAATCATATATAACTTTCATAGTTATCTCATACTCATTTGGGTCCAAATTTGCAATGTCATACACTTTATTCCGAAGTTTCTCTAATGTAATTTTCTCTGAAACAAGTACTCCTTTAGTTTTGCCACTTTTGTACGTTGAGTGAACCCAGCTCCCTCCATAGCTAACTAAAATTGTCAATCTAGACATGGTACTGAAAAGGAAGCCAAAAAAATTTTTAATAAAAAATGACTAACAATATTATAAAAGTGAAAAAGCTACTTAACTATGGAACAAAAATGAAGTTAGACGAGCTACATAGCTATGGAACAAAAATGAAAACAAAATGATAGCTACAATCACTACTACGGTTTACTATTTGCGGGACGATATTTGCCCGACAAACAAATCTTCGTCGCTCAAGAAGCCCTTGCGCAATGCAAAAGCGCATTCGTAGCTCAAACTATCGCGGATAATAATTTTATATTTCTAAACTAGCTCGACGACGTGTATCGTCGCAAAAGAAATCTTAGCACAACAATACGTGCTATCATCGCGTAAAGTTGGTGCCAAAACTTGATCGACGAATCACATCGTCGCGAAAGCAATCTTAGCACAACAATAAATCCTATCGTTGCGTAGATTTAGCAAGAAAACGCGAGGTTATATTATTTGGCACCAACCACTTGCGCGACGAAACCCATCGTCACGATAGAATAAGTAGCACGACAATACACGTTATCTAAACCCTAAGAAAAACTTGCGCGACGAGTTTAGTTGTCGTCACAAAAAGTTGGAACTTTGCACGAAAAAACTGACCATTGTGCGACGAAACTTATCCTTTGCACGACGCATGTTTGAGTGACGACTTGCTTTCTTTCGCGCATATGGGAGGCATGGAATGAGTTCTATCGAACGTTCCCCAAGTGTGCTGCTGATCCCCGAAATGTTAGATTGAGACTTGCCACAGACTGATTCAATCCGTACGGGGTTCTAAACCAACGCCACACCACTTGGCCGATTTTCGTATTCCCATATAATTTGCCACATTGATGGGCACGATTCTAGAAATCGAGGACAAGACAAAGGACACAATCAAAGCTCGTCTTGATCTTGTCTTTATTTGGAAAGAATGGGCATACGAAGGGGTTTATGGCTGAATAGGGACAGTAATGTAGTTATAGAGGAGGAGGATTAGGAGACCGAAACTGATGATAAAAATGCTAAAAAAAACAATTGCAACGACTTAATGTCATAAATTTTTTTTTATAACTAAAATTCATCATCAATTATTTCTATTACTTCACATTTTAAAAAAAAAAAAATCTTGCGAGACAAAAGGTGTCTGCGAGCAACCTAACTTTGAGCGACACGACGTCATGCTACTTTGCGCAATGTTATAATTTTTTAGGGTTTAGGGTTCAGGGTTCAAGGTTTAGGGTTTAGGGTTAGGGTTTGCTCGAAGCAATGATGACTGTTGCATCGCGCAATGTTATAATTTTCGGGGGTTTAGTGTTTAGGTTCAGGGTTTAGTGTTTATGGTTTGCGCGATGACATGGTGACATTTTCGTCACGCAGGTTGCTACCATGCGCGATGCCATAATTTCGTCATCACGCAAGGTAGCAAAAATTTTGTCGGTTCACTTCCCGCTTCTTAAAAAGTATTTGCACGACTTCATTTTACAATTACATCGCACAGGTTATTATATTTTTTCTGAAAATATTACCTTGCTAGACGAAATACCTTATCCGTCGCACGAATTTGCGAATTTTTTTTGAAAAAGGTGCAATTTTGTTCATAACTCCTTCGACCCCTCTCATCCCTCTAAGGCCCTCTCTCCTTCGACTCCTCTCATCTATCTCTTCGAACCGGAGACGATGGCCAAGGCACTCCCCCAGACGACGACTCCTCTCTCTCTCTCTCTCTCTCTCTCTCTCTCTCTCTCCCCACCGCCAGAGACTATGGCCTTCGAGCTTCGCGCCTGCTTGCTGGTCTCATTCTCTCCGGGGTCTCCCTCGAAACCCCCTCTGGTAAAATTCCCAACTCTAGCCCCAATTATAAATTTCAACTATAAATTTGTATTTCTTGGATTTTCTAGATTAGGTTTGGAACTGGATTTGTATATTTGTATATTTGGATTAAGTTTGGAACTGGATTGTCTGGATTTTCTGGATTGACAGTTAGTATATTTGTAGATTTGAACCGTATATTTGTATATTTGACAGTTTGGGGATAGAGAATTTTATTAAATTTTTATTAGATTTTTGTGTACTTTTTGGTTGCCTTTCCAAAAAATAATTTCTGTTTTATTGATTTATAATAATTTTAATTAATTTGATCAGTAAGATTTGTATTTGGTCGAATCACGGATGGGATTATCTTGTTTTTAGTAGATTAAGTCCATGGGAACAAAGAATAAACTAATTTTTAACTAATTTTCCTTTCGACCATTTGAGTAGAAGACTGAGATTTATTGTTGATGTCTTGATTGATATTGTTGAAATTTATTGAATAAAGTTTCTCTTTGAAATTATTTATTAAAAAAAAAAAAAAAAGCAGAGCCACAACAAAGAAAAACGTTCCGGGGATTTAAAAGAAATAGGAAAATAAAAATAAAATAAAATTATGCAACTTGTATTGAATGAGTTATACATTAATATCTTTCCCTCATGAAAAAAAATTAAATAAATATGTTATATATTAATATCTGCTTAGTCTGATGGTTGGTTAGGACTTTTTGTTTTCTTGAATGAGTTCTTATTTGTTTGATTACTTTGTCTTGGATGCTTGTTCAGTTGTGCAGATGTCAAACCTTATTAGAAGTTGTAAGGCGGTGACGACTGCACAGAGTTCGCCCCTCCCCGGCTCAGCCGGCAACTACCACTACTCCAGCACAGATGAACCACTTGTCAGTTGGTCTCAGGGTCTCCCATGCGCCGGCGTCATCAGTGGCGCAACATGTTACCGCCCCCCCAGCACGACCGACATAACATCGACATCCGCTACTGGTGCGTCGGGGTCACAATCAGGTAAATATTTCCTTGAAATCTAGCTATTTTGGACCAAGGTGTTTAGTAGGATTTGTTCTTTAACGTTAAGTTTATATCTCTTTGCAGCCAAGAAAAACACTCGGGGACCTTGTCGTCAGTTGAAGGCAGAGAAGGTCACTCGGGTGACCAACAGTCGTATCAACATTATATATGAGGAGCAGCATCGGGCTGCACCAACGGCGAACCAACGTAGCTCATTGGCCCACGACATTGGTCACGTTGTTTGGACCCATTGCCTAATGAAATGGAAGTCTTGGAAGGTCATGCCTGACAAGATGAGGACGGAGGTACGCAGACAGTTGTCGGTACGTATCCTACCTTTTAATTGTTTTTCCTTCAAACTTTATATATTTCTATTACTTAATGTATGTAATTAATTTATTGCAGACGAACTACAATCTAGAGGACCTCGACGATGAGTCGTTGGCGTACATCAACAGACTATTTGCTGAGAGGTACAAGCAGTGGAAGTGCGACTTGCATCCCAATTTTCAGGCATTTGATGATCCGCAGGTCACTCTTCAGAAGGGTTGCCTGAAGGAGCTTGAGGGGCGGGAGGATAGTTGGGTGTGGATCTGCAGTCATTTTTAGGAGCCCGATTATGTGGTTTTTATTTTATTTTATATTAAGTTGAAAATTATTACACGTTTCTTAATAATGTTTATTTAATTTTTTATATTTCATTTCAATTTCAACTAATACGTTTCTTTTATGTATAACAGAAGAAGGCAAAAGCAAATAAGAGCAATAAGGACAAGAAGACTCTTCTCCCACATTCAGGTGTGGCGGTGGGTAATAAGAAAGTCGTTTATATTCAATTTTTAATATGTCATTAATATTAATTTATTTTTTTCGTTGTTCAATTCAGGAGGATTCCAAATTCTCGGAGATCGAAGTCTTTGGTGACATTTTTGTTCAACCTGGGAATGAGTTGGCCGAGTCCCTTCATGTAAATATTCTTTAATTTTAATTATTATCTTACGCATTCAAGTTTCATGGTTATTATATGAATGTTTTAATTAATATTTTATGTTATGTTAAACAGGCGACGATGATGGATAAGAGCCAATTGGTTCTTCAGGAGTCTGCCTCCCAACTTCCTCCCGATACTCGGCTCGAGTATATGGATCCTCCAAAGGATGCAGGGTTTCATATCTTGATGGAGACCTTAGATCAGACTCTCGGGAGGAGGCCAGGGATATATTGTGGAGGGATGGGGAATGCCCGACGGTGGGAACCTAGAGCCCATTCATCATCGTAGTCAAACAGTTAGATGACTGCTTTGACAGTAGAGGTGGTCGAGCTTAAGACCCAAGTTGCCTCGTATAGTACCCAGATGTCACAGCTTCTAGAGTCCCTTGCTCGGTTTGGCATTCCAATCCTGCATTTTGGTCTCTCGTCGACCTCCGAGCCCCTCCAACCCGAGTGTGGCCACCACACCTCTGCCCCTGTAGACAATGTCCGGACCTCCGAGCTGCATTTGCAAGATGACCACATAGATTTTGAAACATTTTTTTTTATTATTTTTTTACATTCTTAATTACATTTTTTTTATTGCAATTTCATTTTATTACAAAAAAAAAAAGGTAAAATTAAATTTAAATAAATATATTTTACTTTTGCCCATTGGGCTTCAGACTAGCCTTGGCCCATTGGGCCGAATTACCCTATCTCAACGCGTCCAAATATACGGGCCATACTGTGTTGGCCCTTACTTAATCTAGTCAGACTCATACTGTGCTCAGTCCGATTCGGTACGTTTGACACCTCTACCTGCTGGGCAGATGCCAGATACAACCCAAACATAAAAAGCTATCCCCATCCAAAGTCAAGGAAGCCGCAAAGGATCACCGAACTAAACAAGGGGGTAGGGCAAAGTAGTGTGCTATGTTTATGTGTTTAACCCTTCATATATGGTTTTCTTAGGATTTATGGTTTTCTTATTTTCTCTCATTTTCGTATGATTTGCCTACCTACATGTAATCTAATAGTATGGTTATTGCAGAGAGTAGGTAAGAGTATGATGTGTAGTTCAATTCCTAGTTCCTACCTCGTCAAAGAAACGAAGAAGCAACTAAAAAGAAAAGAAAACGTCGAAAAAACTACAAGAAAGAAACAACATAACAAAGACACAAGGAAATCGCAAAAAAGGAACTGCATTGACAAGATTTGAGTCTATTTACATGTGTGTTTTGCCATACTTGAAAGTTCTCAGGAAACTAGAGAGGTAAATTTTGGCTAATAATCAGTTTACCTAGTTTCACTAATTTAAAAAATGAGCTGAGCCAAGCCAAACATACAATCAAGCTCATTCCGCGAACAACACGAGCCGAGCTGAGCTCAAATTAGTAAAAGATCATCTGACACAGCTTGAGATACAATCCGGAGTGGGCCCTACAAGGGGTGTCCCTCAAATAAGCTTATTTGAGGGATCCCTCAATGGAAGCTCTCTGTATATCAGTCCCCTTCTATTGAGGGATCCCTCAAATAATTTTATTTGAGAGACGCCCTTTAGGGTACCCTACAATTTTTTTTCCAATGATCCAAACCATCTATTTTTTAGGTCTTCATTCATAGATCATCCTCACAAAAAATTAGACAAATCAGAAGCCATTTCGACATCCAATTGTGTCCTACAAAATCAATGAACA
>NW_007362554.1:42093-82161 GCF_000346735.1 Prunus mume
ATGCGATGGGTTGATAATAACAAAATTACCTCTCAACTTAAGATACAATTAAAGAAGAAATTCATCCAAATTCCTCCCATCCATAGGTTGAAAACTCATCATGTGATTTACGTATCTTACAAGCACTGCACCAAATTGGAGCTTATATGACTTGTTATTTATGGCATGCTTTCTATTCGTGTTGTGAATAATTCATGTTTATGGCATATGACAAAGCACGCCTTAAAAGAGAGTAATGTGTGTCGTTCATAACTGATATTTACGGTATATGAAAACACGCCTTAAAAAGGTAATTTGTGTCTTCTAACGGCGTGATTGTATATATATATATATATATATTTGCAATCTGCTAAAAATGTAAGATTTTTTTAAATTTCCTATAATATCCCAGATCGACCAACAAAGAGGGGGTGCCAGAGTCATGGGAACTCTGTAGTTAAGCCAGTTGAGGCTAGAGCTATACCAGAACGGGTGACCCACTGGGAAGTTGGTTGTGAGTTCCCAGAAACAAAACCATGAGGGCAGAGAGGGGAGCCCAAAGCAGATCATATTGTGCTACGACGGACCCGATCCCGGGGTGTGACATTTCCTCTCTTTTTTTTTTCATTCAGACCTGAACGTTCTCATCCCTTCTCTCTCTCTCCATCTCTTTCTCTCACAATTGCTGGATTCTCTCTCACAGTTAATCAAGTACTTTAGCTCCTCATTCGCTAGAAGACTACTATTGCTTGGGCCGTATTGCTTTGAAGCTGAATTCTCTATGACATTACAAAGGTGCGATTCTCGATTGCCCTAACTCCTAATGCTTGATTATGAATTTTCTTATAGTTTAGAATCATGTTCCCTACTGCATTCATGTGGTTAGGAGGCCTCGTTGTCTTTAATTCTTGATTTATACCACTTCGCACATTATTTTTATTTTTCGATTTATTTAAATATTCATCGTTTCAAGCTCGATCTCTGTACGTCTTCGATTCAATGTTCAAATAACGTGCGAAGTGGCGCTCAACTATAGCTGCTCCACTCCGCCCACGCTAACGTGCGTCCGATAACTTTTTCTCCACTAACCGTCAAAGTTATTAATCAAGATGCCTAAAGGTCTTGAGGACCAAATAACCATGAGGACAACCAAGAGACATACAAGCCACGGGGGCTAGAGAACGCGAGAAGCCATGGAGCCGAGAGCGAAATGGGATCAAAGCGAGACTTGACATAGAGTGTGATGCTAGTAGGCATCGTGTCATACTCCTTGCTACTAACATGAGAACAGTACTTGGACCAGTAGGAGTGAGGCATGAGCCTAAATGACACGATGACCTAATGGTTGGGTGAGTGTCTTGGCTAATAACCTCAACATAATAAAGCGATCAGATAGTCACTAAAGGCGAGACTCATAAGGAGTAGTCTCTTCTAGAGAAAAGTGGAAGTGTTTGTTGAGGCCCAAAAAATTCACGCTTCGGCCTAAACCGAGAAGAAACCTGATTTGGGCACGCAAAAGTTCATGCGCTTGCACACATGCCATGCCAAACAAATAAGCAACACGCCACGCTACAAGCTTAAGTGGGCTCAAGCCACGCTAATGCCTTGGGCTTGCTGAGCGGGTTGTGGTATAGATGGTTACAAGTATTCACGAGGCCCATTGATGGTCCAAGGAGTGGAAGTTTTGGGCTACTTGGGAGGACCAAAACTCAAGCCCATTCCTTGAGTCCAAACATATGAGCAAGCATGAGAGAAATCCCAATAGCTCATCACCTTAAGAAAAGGCCCAAACATCTTTAAAAAATGTCCAATAGCCATAGCCCATAAAAAATCCCACATCAGCCAAAGATTCCAGTAGTCTGACGAAATCAAAGGTAACTCACAGGTCGTTAGAAACAAAATACTAATAGTCCAGCCTAGCATCGTGGAAAACATCAAGCATCTCTGTTAAAACCATATCAAAGCCAAACCAGCAAAACCAAGCAAACCCATGTGCTGATCACCTTTTTGACCAAGCACCCTTACCCATTCTTTCCTCTTCAAGCTTTGGTGAGAAAACAAGAAACAAAAGTGGGTGACTCCTCACCCACATGAAGAAGTCCAGCTGCCTGAGGGCCTTGGAACTCCAAAAAGCTTCATGCCTACATGCTCAGGCTAGAGAAGTTTCACCAAACAAGACTAAATGGAGGAAAGTGAAGAAAAGAGGGAGGAAAGCTTGACAAAATTAAGATTCTCAGCGCCTATAAAAGGAGCCAGTTCCTACCCAGCAAAAACAACTCATCTTGGTTGTTGCAAGCCTCCCAGCAACCAGGAGAATTCATCGAAGGCAAGCATCCCCTTTGGCCCCTTCAATTTCATGCTTTGTTCTTCCATCTTCCTCTTTTCTCTCTTTCAAAACCCACATCCAGAGAGAGCAAGCATCATCTCTCATCTCTGGAACCCTTCAATTTCAAGACTTGTTCTTCCATTGCTTCCCAGTTTCTCCTTTGTCAAATCGCCCATGAGCTTGACGAAGCTTCCGTCAAGCTGCTGGAAATATGCTAAAGCCATCCATGCTTTTATCTTCTACCTCTCTTTCCACAACACAGATTTAGAGAGCAAGCTTCATCTCTCTCAAAGCCTCTGTTCCTCATAGGAAACCCCAAGCCTTCTCTCTCTCATGCTAAACTCATGAATGCTCAGCTTCATGCCACAAGCTCTCATGCCAAGCCCAAGAATTTATCTGTAAGCAACTGTTGGTTTCATTGGTGAAGAAGACCAAGGTGTTTCCTAAGGCTCAACTACTCTTTCGAAACACTCTTATGGTCCGATCCTTGAACTTATACTCAAGGGGCAATTTCACACATGTTTCTCTTTTCGACAGCCCAAGCCCATTTGTTAAGCTGCTAGAATAAAAAGACCCCTACAGCGTTCAATGCGTATAACAAGTAAACATGAGTGATTGCATGTTGTCCAATGTGTCATTATACATAATAAAAGCACTTCTGATAAAAATTTACCAAACACTTTGACTACTCAAACAACTTTTTCAAATACCGTTTACCAAAACCTTAGCAGCTTTATTTTACAGCTGATTATTCTCATAGCACAGCAGAAGCAGCTGTTTTTTTTAAGCACATCAATGTCAAACTAGCCCTCAGAACTTAGAAGCCATATTTTCTTTGCATTGTCATGGCCCAAATGTTAATAAAAAAAAAGTATGGCCTCTTTGCATTGCCAATGCCATTGTGATTAAAAGTCCAGTTAATAATGTATACGTGGACTTGATGAGAGTCTCAAATTACATCTTTTTACTATTATTTTGGAGACTTTATGATATAATTTTGGCTTAATGAATATAATTTCACTTGTTGTTACATTTTATTCTCACCAACTGGATTTATGAATTTTCTATATTAATTTGGTGAACTTATTAGGTGAATTTATCTTCTGTAGGAAGTTGTTAAGCCAAAAGATGAATACATACATTTGTCCAAGTTCAAGCTAGGTGTGAAGAGAATTGCTGGCAGATTTAATTGAAGAATTGATTGTGGGATTATTGTGATTATAAAGAGAAGTAAAGAGGGAGAAGAGAAGACAAAACCGTTGAAGCTAAAGAGCCTATTTTATGTCATTCATAGCCATTTAACGCCCACTTACCTCACCGTTATTTCTTTTCCACTAACTCTTCACCATCAACACATGTTTAATCCAATTAATCACTCAATTAGACCCTTCATCACCTACCATGAATGTATTAACTTCCCACTCACCTCATTGACTACTATAAATCACCCATCAACTTATTTGGCAAGGACACCCCTACGACAGATTTCTTTATCCATTTAGTTTATGTTTTCCTTTGTAATGAGTTGCTAAAACTCTAGCTAAGGCTAAAGGGAATGTTCTTTGAGTAAGTTTGTGAATTGTTCTTTAATCCAATATACGGTATGAATTGCTAAATTCTTTTATTTTTGGTTGTTCAATATTTTCATATCCTTTTATTTTGATTGATGTTAAGTGCTATTATCTTTTCATGAGTTCAATTATATTTTTCTCATTGTTAAGAACTGACTTGGCATGCTTTTAAATTAAAAGAGTAGATATTAAGCAACTCCATTTTCTGAACAATCATTAATAAAAGATTACATTGAAAAATTAAATTGGTTTTAATTTCTTTATCTTCCGGTTAAAGTTCTCAATGATGATTTTAGTCGAGTTATAATTTGGATTAAAGAGCATGAAACATATTTTGTTTAAAGAATTGAACCTTGATGCCTCAGCATTTCCATTATTGATATTACATTTTTAAACTCAATTTTCCACAACAATCAAATCAAATTACTTTTCCATTTTGCTTGTCACTTTTATTGTGGTACGTTTAATTATTTCTTTGTGTGCAGATATTTGCCTACCTGCTCCTTGAGGATACGATACTTGGACTTCCAAGATTATTACTACGTGTGACTACTTGCTAGATAGATTGGGAAAAGAAAAAAAAAAAAGAATTTTCAAATTAAAGATTAAAGGCCTTTTCAAGAAGCAAATAAATGCGTCTTATATCTAAAAGTTCAAATATTGTAATTTAGACGATCACTTATATTAAAAACAACATACAATTAAATACTTAAATGACTAAAATAATAAATATAGATGGATCAATATGTATATATATTTATATGCACATGCATATATATGTCATTTGATCGTTATTGAGAATAAGTAGATCTGGGGGTTCATGAGATATATATTAATATATATATATATAAATATATATATATAATATTTCTATGCATAGCCGCCACAAGAAGCCCCTTTCTTGCAGTGGTTGGCGCACTTGCCACAGTTATGATTGTGAGACATTGGATTCATACAATGAGTGTTGCAGGATATATATCTCTGAGCTGATGCATCTCTTCCCACAAGAACCACAGTTGGATATGTCAACTCCGCACATTTTTTTGTTGTATCAATCTGTCCCCGCACTGCCTTCAGTGGCTTTACAAGCAAGAGGGTTTTGGTCGCATCCACCCCGACCTGGAGACGACTGAGAGGCAAGGAACTGGCTTGTTGACGATCCTGGCCTGAAGAATGCTTCTCTTTGGTTTGGTACCGTCGCAGAGAGAGTAATGGCTAAAGCCATAATGAGCATGGCTATCATAAAGAAAACTTGGAGAGATTTCATCATCATGTAATATACACGGGCTAGGCTATACACTTTGTGTGTGTATGAAGAAAAGAGATCAAAGTATATATGACTGCTTAACTCGGATGAAGAAGCATGCAGGTTAGAAAGGGCAATAAATAGAGAGAGGGAGAAGAATCAATATTGAAGCCCTAGGTGATAGAGGAATATTATTGCATGTGTTTTTTCTATGAATAATAATATTGCATGGCCTTAATTCATTCCAAGGGGCACAAAACGTTAACTGGCCCATGCATAATATGCTGCTAATTAACACAAAGTCATGACTCTGGAATTCGTGTTGCTCTCATTAGTGAAAATAAATATAAAATTACAGATCACAATCCCATTTTCTTATTTCAAGGGTCCTTATAAATTATTTTCATGTATAAAAGTATAGCTGCGCAATTAATATTGCAATATCCTTATTCCTTCTCGATCCAGTAGCAGTGATCTATCTGCTGCGTCATGATAATTAGTGTTCATGCATAGCTGCACAGTCCATACGCACATGAAGTGCCTTTCTTACACGCGTTGTTGCAGCTGCCGCAGTTTTCATTGTCCGAGTTCGGATTCACACACTTACCTTCGCAGCAAATCTCTGAGTACTTGCATTTCGTCCCACACTTGCCGTAGGCAAGGAAGCGGCTTCTTAGAGAAGTGCTTTTTCCAAACTGGTTTTTGGCTTCGTCCTTTGCATCAGTATTGTTTTCCTCATTGAATAATGATTCTTCTTCTGGTATTGCAGAGAGAGTAGTGATGGCTGAAGCTATTAGCATGGCAAGCATTAGAAAAACCATGAAGCCTTTCATGATGTTTGTTTGGAGTGTATAAAAACAGAGAGAGAGAGAGTGAGACCGAGAGAGATTTCTAAAGGTGCTTAGAAGATTTTGGGATGGAGAAGCATGTAGGCTCGGAAAAGTATAAATAGAGAAGAAGAATGTGAAGGCGGTCTAAAATTCGTAAAATCTTTTAGCGCGGCTTAGGAGAGATTAGCGGTCGTAAGCTGAGAACATGGGAGTCTCAGTGAATCCCTCATCACTTTGTTAATTTGCTGTATCGTTTGGAGACTTTTGGCCCCATTGTCAAACAAAAACTCCACACTTGTAACACTAGCCGTCGTTTTTTATTTGACAATCGATATAAGCCACGCTTCAAGGCACTCGTCGAGGCATAGCAGTGGCAAATCTCCTCAGGTGTTTCGCAGTTATCACGCTTTGCGCATGCTATGGTTTGTAAGATGCTTATTCCTCACGAAGAAGAAGACCAGGCAGATTTGACGAAGCCCATCAATTGCACACCAGCAAAATCATACCTCCGAAAACTGGCCCAAATATGCGATGGGTTGATAATAACAAAATTACCTCTCAACTTAAGATACAATTAAAGAAGAAATTCATCCAAATTCCTCCCATCCATAAGTTGAAAATTCATCATGTGATTTACGTATCTTACAAGCATTGCACCAAATTGGAGCTTATATGACTTGTTATTTAGGTCTTGAGGACCAAATAACCATGAGGACAACCAAGAGACAAACTAAAGAGACATACAGCTAGGCTAGCTAGTTTATTTTGTGTGTGTATGAAGAAAAGAGATCAAAGTATATATGGCTGCTTAACTTGTAAGCATGCAGGTTAGAAAGAGCTATAAATAGAGAGAGGGAGAAGAATCAATATATTAATTATACTCGAATTAGGTGAATATGAGTAAGAAACATGCATAAAACAACTTAGAGAGAGAAAGATTATTATTGATGAAGAAACATGCAGGTTAGGCAAGCTGCTTATTTGCTTGGGCTCATGCATAATATGCTGCTAATTTACACAAAGTCATGACTCTGGAATTCGCCTTGCTTTCATTAGTGAAAATAAATATATAATTACAGACAGGATCATTTGATTTTCAATCCCATATTCTTATTTCAAGGGTCCAAGAAACCAAACTAACCATGATTAATTAACTAGCTAAAGAATGTTGTTAGCAGGGATGTCTCATTTCTTTAGTTTAAAGATTTGGCATATGCTGTTTTAGCAAGTATAATCAAATTCCTGCCATCTATACGTGCGCAAGTTGGAAGAATAAAAAATAAAACGGAAGAGGTTGAATCCTTGTGTTATATTATATCTTACAAGTTACTAACATCAACAAATAATAAGAACTTTTTTAATTAAGGGATGATAATATTGATGATTCCTTACAATAAACAATTTATTGGCAACAAAAACCAAAAAAAAAAAAAAAAAAAAAAAAAAAAACCATGAGCCTTATATGTACCTTATATGTACATGCCCACCTCTATCTAGCACGATACCTTTTGGGAGCTCACTAGCTTCAGAGGCATGAGAACTCTGAAGTTAAGGGAGTTGAGGCTAGAGCAATCCCAGGACGGGTAACCCACTGGGAAGTTGGTCGTGTGTTCCCAGAAACAAAACTATGAGGGCAGAGAGGGGAGCCCAAAGCTGACAATATTGTGCTACGACGGACCCGATCCTGGGGTGTGACATTTCCTCTTTTATTTTTCATTCAGACCTGAACGTTCTCATCACTTCTCTCTCTCCATCTCTTTCTCTCACAATTTCTGGATTCTCTCTCACAGTTAATCAAGAACTTCAGCTCCTCATTCGCTGGAAGACTACTATTGCTTGAGCCGTATTGCTTTGAAGCCGAATTCTCTATGACATTCCAAAGGTGCGATTCTCTAATGCCCTAACTCCTAATGCTTGATTATGAATTTTCTTATAGTTTAGAATCATGTTCCCTACTGCATTCATGTGGTTAAGAGGCCTTATTGTCTTTAATTCTTGATTTATACCACTTCGCACATTATTTTCGTTTTTTTATTGTAACACCCTGACTCCAAATTTAATTTAATTAAGATAAATTTTGAATTTACCCTTGGGTTAAGGGTAATTTGGTCATTTCTTATCCGGAAATAGTTTGGGGTAGTGACGGGTATTTCGGGTAGGTCGTGTTGGGACGAATTCGTAGACATGCGGTAGGCTTGAATTGGAGTTGTAACGAAGTTTTGACGATCAAAATAAGTTGTGTGGCAAAACTGTAATTATTTCGAAAAAGGGTTAGTAAAAATCAGATTTTCACTTTCTACCTTACACACACACACACACACACACACTCTCTCTCTCTCTCTCTCTCTCTCTCTCTCTCTCTCGATTCTCCCCTGCACACAGAACACACTTCCCCCCCCCCCCCCCCGCCGCCGTCCCCCCCCCCCCCCCCCCCCCACCCCCCCCCCCCCCCCCCCGATCGACAGCATCGGTCCTAAACGAACCAGGCCACTCTCCTCTTCCACTTCCGACCGATCTCCACCCCGGGAACCCTCGCAAACCGTCGGAATAAGCCCTAGAACAGGCCGGTTTTTTACAGAACTTCTCACCTCTCGATCGCTCTCCTTCGGCCACCAATTTTGACAGGTGAGGTACGGTTTCTCATCCATTTTCTGAGTTCTAGCTGCCTGTGGCATAGGTTTGGATCAATTTGTAGTCTAGAAACCGATTTGAAAAGCTAGGTTTTGGCCGGTTTTCAAAGTAAAATTCCGGCAAGTTCCCGTATGAATTGGACCTCCTTGTAGTTGGATGAAGTGATCCTTGCCTTGAGAAGTATCTAGGATAGGAATGGTGAGCAGTGGTGTGGAGTTTTTCCGTCGCCGGAAATTTTCCTACACACCTACGTGCTGCCGGTGCGTGTGGCGGCGCATGGGCAAGGTGGCGGAGCTGCAATACATTCTGATGAGATCCTTACGTTGTCACGAGTGCGTAGGATTTCACGGATCTCAATTCGGACATCGTTTGACTATTGAACGGATTTCGCATATTGTGTGTTATCCGGGTTCGATAGGTTATGACCGTCGGATTGTTTCCAAATTGAAGTATGTTGATCTAGGTACTCTTAGAATCTTATAGGAATTCGTGGATCGTGAATCGGAGCCCCGGATGTTCCGATTCAATAATTCAAAGTTTGTAGGTTAGCGATAACCGTTCGATTGTAAGCGATTTCTAAACCTGTAACCGAACCCTAGGATATCTCTTTTGACGTACACGCACCGGGAACTTGGGGATTTTAGTATTTTCTTTTGTGATTTCCGTTTCGAAGTGCGTTATATTAATCAAGGGTTTGTATTTCGAAATAGGTGCTCAGTTCGATCGTACTCAGCAGGCAGGACCCTCGCAGGGTCGGGTAGCTTGGGATTACCTGTGAGTGGATTTGTGCATATGTTTTAAATGGTATATGTGATTTAATAAATATTTGGTTGATGGATTTTGATATTCTTATATGCATTGGTAATATATTTTGGGTATGGATATATTCGAGTATCGTTAGTATGTTGATATGGAGTTTTGGGTTGTTGATGTGAGATTGTGACAAGTTTGAGTTTGAGGGATAGTTGAGAGATGTATGAGTATGCTAGGTGAGTACCATCCCCTGGTAACTAGGCTTCCCACACGTGTCGTTGGCAGTGCCGGCGTGTGGGAAGAACATGAGATTATGGGTTTCACACGCGTCGTTGGCAGTGCCAGCGTGTGAGACACTTCCTATACGTGTCATTGGCAGTGCTGGCTTATGGGAAGAGTATGTATATAGCTTGATTCATCACACATGTCGTTGGCAGTGCCGGTGTGTGATGATATCGTCTGCACGCGTAGAACTTGATATTGGATATGTGAGCTACACATGTCTTTGGCAGTGCCGGCGTGTGAGTTATGGAGTTTCGTCCCCCGATTGGACTGCTCATCCCTAGACGCGGGTTAGCACATGGAAATCCTGCGTACTAGCCAAACAATCCCCCGGTTGGATTGTTTCCCTGGTACATTAGTAAGGAGAGAAGTATATGTTATATTTATATATGTGTATATATATATGTATGTAGTGGGTTAGAAAGAGTTGCATAATTTTGGGAATGGAGTTGTGATTTGAGAGTTGGGTTCAGTGGGTTTTTGAGAATAATATTTTTGAGTATTCGTTTTATGAATTGTGAATCTGCATGCTTGAGCATTATTTTTACATGGTGGGGTTGTTATGTTGTTTTAAATGCAAACTTTATTTTTGTCCACTCATGTATTTTCTGTTTTACGCCCCCCATACAGTAGTCGCTTTTGGAAGCTCGAAAGCGGTGTTCGAGGCCGAATCATTCCTTCTGTAGTTAGGCTCTGTGTAATTTCCTTCTACTTAACTGTTGTTGTAAACTAATTCTGTTATATGCTCTGTTATCGCCTATGTTAGGTTGTTACTTGAGGCCAGAGGCCACTTTATTTGGATTGTTGTATGTTAAAAGCATGCTGGCAGTTGAGATTTATATTATGCAAATTATGCATGTTGAATTTTTGTTGGGTTTGTGCATTTTACAGGGGAGACTCTGCCAAAATTTTGATAGAAAGTCTCGGTTTTTAATAAATGGGCCCGGCATCAGGGAGATGTTGGCAACGAAGACGAGATTCGCCCCGGGTTCCAGGGAATTCCGGGGCGGGTCCTGTCAGCTTGGTATCAGAGCATTAGGTTCATTTTCCTTCGACTTTTGCACTTTTGCTGCATTGTGGATACTAATGATTCTATGGTTTCTTTGTGTAGAACCAGGTTAGCTCGTAGAGAAAGAACAAGAGGTCGCGGTCCGAGATGGGGGCCAAATCCTCCATCTTCATCTCCGTCACCACCTCCTTCACCACCAGTTCATTCGCCTCTACCATCTTTACATGCTGGAGATAATGCCTTGGATTTGCGCCATGTGTTAAGTCAATTCACACGCACCATGACCACAGCTTTACAGGGGCGTGGTACTGAAAGTTCAGAAATTAAAAGAGTCAAGGAACTTGGAGTAAGGGAGTTCATGGATAGCATCGACCCAGCGGAAGCCGAGTCCTGGATTTCAGATGTGGAAAGAATCTTTGAGGTGTTAGAGTGTCCAGATGGAGATAGAGTCCACTTGGCTACTTTTCTGCTAAAGGGAAATACCTACCACTGGTGGAAAGCAGTAAAAAGAAGTTATGCAAATCAGGCTGCCATTACTTGGGGATGGATTTGCTGGAGAAGTATCGTGCATCAGTGGATTGTTTCCGGAAGGAAGAAACACTTCGGAGTCTCGGACAACCCAAAGTCATCTTCCGGGGAGAGCGTAGAGTCCTCCCTACTTGTCTTATCTCTGCTATCACAGCTAAGAGGTTACTCAAGAAGGGGTGTGAAGGATATTTAGCGCATATTATTGATACTCGAGAGATCACCTTGAATCTGGAAGATATCCCCGTTGTTTGAAATTTCCCAAATGTCTTTCTAGATGATCTCCCTGGTTTACCTCTTGAAAAGGAAATCGAGTTCACTATCGAACTTCTTCCAGGCACCAACCCTATCTATCAAACTCCTTATAGGATGACACCAGCTGAGCTCCGGGAATTGAAGACTCAGTTGTAGGAATTAGTGGATATGAGATTTATCTGACCTAGTGTTTCTCAGTGGGGTGCACGGGTATTGTTTGTGAGAAAGAAGGATGGGACCATGAGGTTATGTATTGATTACCGGTAGTTGAATAAGGTGACAGTACGTAATCGGTATTCTTTGCCACGGATTAATGATTTGTTCGATTAGTTAAAGGGTGCTAAGTATTTCTCTAAGATTGATCTAAGATCAGGATACCATCAGTTGAGGATTAGAGAAAAGAATGTTCCCAAGACCGCATTCAGAACGAGGTATGGTCATTATGAATTTCTGGTGATGTCATTCGGACTGACAAACGCTCCAACAACGTTTATGGATCTCATGAACAGAGTGTTCCGACCATACTTGGATCACTTTGTGATTGTGTTCATAGACGATATCTTGGTTTACTCCAAGACTTTGGAAGGGCATAAGAAGCATCTAAGGTTGGTATTGATGACTTTGAGGAGGAAGCAGCTTTATGCCAAATTCAGCAAGTGTCATTTTTGGCTGGACAGAGTGGTAATCCTTGGACATGTAATTTCAACTGAAGGGATTTATGTGGATCCACAGAAAGTTGAGGCTATTGTGAATTGGGTACAACCCACGAGTGTGACGGAAGTACAGAGTTTTCTGGGGTTAGCAGGCTACTATCTTCGATTTGTGGAAGGGTTCTCTTCGATAGCAGCGCCTCTCACGCGGTTGACGAAGAAAGATGTTAAGTATGAGTGGACGGAGGAGTGCAAACAGAGTTTTCAAGAGCTGAAGAAGCAGTTAACCACGGCACCTGTTTTGGCTCTTCCTGATAACTCGGGGAACTTTGTGATCTATCGTGACACATCTTTGCAAGGTTTGGGATGTGTTTTGATGCAACATGATCGGGTGATTGCTTATGCCTCGAGGCAACTCAAGAAGCATGAGCAGAATTATCCTGTACATGATTTGGAACTTGTTGCGGTAGTGTTTGCTTTGAAGATTTGGCGACATTACTTATACGGTGAGACGTGTCAGATTTTCACTGATCACAAGAGCCTCAAGTATTTCTTCACTCATAGGGAGTTGAATATGAGACAGCGACGTTGGCTGGAATTGATCAAGGAATACGACTGCACGATTGAGTATCATCTAGGCCGAGCTAATGTGGTTGCAGATGCACTGAGTAAGAAGACTACTGCAAACTTAGCTCACATTAGGACGGCCTATCTTCCGTTGTTGGTGGAACTACGGAAGGATGGAGTAGAAATGGAGATGACTCAATGGGGTGAAATCCTTGCTAGCTTGCATGTGAGACTCATTATGGTGGAACGGGTAATTGCAGGCCAGTTTGGGGATCCGACACTTTGTAGAATAAAGGGATAAGTGGAGAATGGTACACGGACGGATTATGCCATAAGGGAGATGGAGCTTTGGTAACAGGAACTCGTCTATGTGTACCCATTAAGAATGCTGAATTGAAGAGAGAAATCATAAAGGAAGCTCACTATTCCGCTTACACTATGCATCCAAGAAGTACCAAGATGTATTGGACCCTATGGGAGTATTATTCTTGGCCGCATATGAAGGGAGACATTGCCAAGTATGTGAACAGATGCTTGATTTGTCAACAAGTGAAGGTGGAGCGACAGAAACCATCGGGACTTATGCAACCACTTCCGATTCCTGAATGGAAGTGGGAACGTATTGCCATGGATTTTGTTTTCAAGCTTCCCCATACTTCAAAGGGTCATTATGGAATTTGGGAGATAGTGGATAGACTCACCAAGTCCGCTCATTTTCTACCCATCAAGGAGACTTATTCTTTGACGAAGGTGGCAAAACTTTTTGTGGATGAGATTGTGAGACTGCATGGAGCACCTGTGTCCATTGTATCGGATAGGGATGCTAGGTTCACTTCTCGATTCTGGAGGTGCTTATAGTAGGCTATAGGTACTAAGTTGCAGTTCAGTACCGCTTTTCATCCACATACCGATGGGCAATCGGAAAGGACCATCCAGACTCTAGAAGACATGTTGAGGTCCTGTGTGTTACAGTTTAAAGATGCATGGGATGTTCCCCTTGCCTTGGTGGGCTGCCTAATGTTCGACATCTGCACCCTTCAACTAATCTGAGTAATCTTTCACATATGATTAACGAAAGCCGTGATGTACTTAGTTATTACTAATGATTCTTACTCTTGCAGTTACTTTGATGATAAGGTATCTGTCATATTTATCTTTCTTCATTATGGGCCGCCTCGTGTTCGGCATCTGCACCCTTCAACTGATCCGAGTAATCTTTCATATATGATTAACGAAAGATGGGATGTACTTAGTTATTACTAATGGTTCTTACTCTTGCAGTTACATTGATGATAGAGTATCTGTTATATTTACCTTTCTTCATTGTGGGCCGCCTCGTGTTCGGTATATGCACCCTTCAACTAATCCGAGTAATCTTTCATATATGATTAATGAAAGAGGCGATGTACTTAATTATTACTAATGGTTCTTACTCTTGCAGTTGCATTGATGAAAGGGTATCAGTCATATTTACCTTTCTTCATTGTGGGCCGCCTTGCGTTCAGCATCTGCACCCTTCAACTGATCCGAGTAATCTTTCATATATGATTAATGACAGACGCGATGTACTTAATTATTACTAATGGTTCTTACTCTTGCAGTTGCATTGATGATAGGGTGTCTGTCATATTTACCTTTCTTCATTGTGGGCAGCCTCGTGTTCAGCATCTGCACCCTTCAACTGATCCGAGTAATCTTTCATATATGATTAATGAAAGACGCGATGTACGTAGTTATTACTAATGATTCTTACTCTTGCTGTTGCATTGATGATAGAGTATCTGTCATATTTACCTTTCATCATTGTGGGCTGCCTCGTGTTCGGCATCTGTACCCTTCAACTGATCCGAGTAATCTTTCTTATATGATTAATGAAAGATATTACTAATGGTTCTTACTCTTGCAGTTGTATTAATGACAAGGTATCTGTCATATTTACCTTTCTTCATTGTGGGCCGCCTCGTGTTCAACATCTGCACCCTTCAACTGATCCGAGTAATCTTTCAAATATGATTAATGAAAGACGCGATGTACTTAGTTATTACTAATGGTTCTCACTCTTGCAGTTACATTAATGATAGGGTATCTGTAATATTTATCTTTCTTCATTGTGGACTGCCTCATGTTCAGCATTTGCACCCTTCAACTGATCCGAGTAATCTTTCATATATGATTAATGAAAGACGCGATATACTTAGTTATTACTAATAGTTTTTAATCTTGCAGTTATATTGATGATAGGGTATCTGTCATATTTACCTTTCTTCATTGTGGGCTGCCTTGTGTTCGGCATCTGCACCATTTAACTGATCCGAGTAATCTTTCTTATATGATTATTGAAAGATATTACTAATGGTTCTTACTCTTGCAGTTGCATTGATGATAAGGTATCTGTCATATTTACCTTTCTTTATTGTGGGCCGCCACGTGTTCAACATCTGCACCCTTCAACTAATCCGAGTAATCTTTCATATATGATTAATGAAAGACGCGATATACTTAGTTATTACTAATAGTTTTTAATCTTGCAGTTATATTGATGATAGGGTATCTGTCATATTTACCTTTCTTCATTGTGGGCTGCCTTGTGTTCGGCATCTGCACCATTTAACTGATCCGAGTAATCTTTCTTATATGATTATTGAAAGATATTACTAATGGTTCTTACTCTTGCAGTTGCATTGATGATAAGGTATCTGTCATATTTACCTTTCTTTATTGTGGGCCGCCACGTGTTCAACATCTGCACCCTTCAACTAATCCGAGTAATCTTTCATATATGATTAATGAAAGACGCGATATACTTAGTTATTACTAATAGTTTTTAATCTTGCAGTTATATTGATGATAGGGTATCTGTCATATTTACCTTTCTTCATTGTGGGCTGCCTTGTGTTCGGCATCTGCACCATTTAACTGATCCGAGTAATCTTTCTTATATGATTATTGAAAGATATTACTAATGGTTCTTACTCTTGCAGTTGCATTGATGATAAGGTATCTGTCATATTTACCTTTCTTTATTGTGGGCCGCCACGTGTTCAACATCTGCACCCTTCAACTAATCCGAGTAATCTTTCATATATGATTAATGAAAGACGCGATATACTTAGTTATTACTAATAGTTTTTAATCTTGCAGTTATATTGATGATAGGGTATCTGTCATATTTACCTTTCTTCATTGTGGGCTGCCTTGTGTTCGGCATCTGCACCATTTAACTGATCCGAGTAATCTTTCTTATATGATTATTGAAAGATATTACTAATGGTTCTTACTCTTGCAGTTGCATTGATGATAAGGTATCTGTCATATTTACCTTTCTTTATTGTGGGCCGCCACGTGTTCAACATCTGCACCCTTCAACTAATCCGAGTAATCTTTCATATATGATTAATGAAAGACGCGATGTACTTAGTTATTACTAATGGTACTTACTCTTGCAGTTGCATTGATGATATGGTATCTGTAATATTTATCTTTTTTCATCCTGGACTACCTCGTGTTTGGCATCTGCACCTTTCAACTGATCCGAGTAATCTTTCATATATGATTAATGAAAGTCGCGATATACTTAGTTATTACTAATGGTTCTTACTCTTTCAGTTATATTGATGATAGGGTATCTGTCATATTTACCTTTCTTCATTATGGGCTGCCTCGTGTTCGGCATCTGCACCCTTCAACTTATCCGAGTAATCTTTCGTATATGATTAATGAAAGATATTACTAATGGTTCTTACTCTTGCAGTTGCATTGATGATAGGGTATCTGTCATATTTACCTTTCATCATTGTGGGTTGCCTCGTGTTCTGCATCTGCACCCTTCAACTGATCCGAGTAATCTTTCTTATATGATTAATGAAAGATATTACTAATGGTTCTTACTCTTGCAGTTGCATTGATGATAGGGTATCTGTCATATTTACCTTTCTTCATTGTGGGCCGCCACGTGTTCGACATCTGCACCCTTCAACTGATCCGAGTAATATTTCATATATGATTAATGAAAGACGCGATATACCTAGTTATTACTAATGATACTTACTCTTGCAGTTGCATTGATGATAGTGTATCTGTCATATTTACCTTTCTTCATTGTGGGCTGCCCCTTGTTCGGCATCTGCACCCTTCAACTGATCCGAGTAATCTTTCTTATATGATTAATGAAAGATATTACTAATGGTTCTTACTCTTGCAGTTGCATTGATGATAGGGTATCTGTCATATTTACCTTTCTTCATTGTGGGCCGCCTTGTGTTCGTCACCTGCACCCTTTAACTGATTCGAGTAATCTTTCATATATGATTAATGAAAGACGCGATGTACTTAGTTATTACTAATGGTTCTTACTCTTGCAGTTGCATTGATGATAGGGTATCTGTCATATTTACCTTTCTTCATTGTTGGCTGCCTCGTGTTCGACATCTGCACATTTCAACTGATCCGAGTAATCTTTCATATATGATTAATGAAAGATGCGATGTACTTTGTTATTACTATATTCATGATTATGTTGTCTTTGTAAGAGAACTGGATTTTGGCCAGTGAAGCCAGCTGACAAAGAAATTGAAGGCTATTAAATTAATAAATTATAGTTAATCATACTAGGTAGATATGACATGAGGGAAAACTAGGAATAACGCACAATGTTCGATTGCAAAGGTTTTAATTTTTTTTTATGGCACATGCTTGGGGGTTATATGAGTAATTTAAGGAGATACTTTCATGTGTGGGCTATTATAAATACATCCAGTCATCATCAGAACTGCAATAGCCCCAGTCATCAAAGGTTCCAAGATCCTTGCACGACCATTGCCCAAAAGTAGTATGTGTACTAGGAGATCGAGAGCAAGTGAAAAGTAGGCAAAATTAGTAGGATCCATAACTACAACATATAATTAAACAAGTAGTTAGGTTATCACGTTATATTAGTTTAGGCCCGCCTCGCCTAAGCCCGTTTAGGTCCATCCCGTCTAGGCTCATTTTAATGTCATACAGGATTCAGTTAGGATCAATAGATAGGTAAAAATTTGTCGTAGAATGATAGTGGAGGGAGACAAACATGATAGCATATTTGTTCGAGTACGCTATAATCATGTTACCCAACCCATGTGGGATTTCAGCCGGTTACCGAGTGATGTTCCTTTTATGTGTTGTAAGAAAGTCCCAATGATTAAAGAACTACAACATTTCATTGAATATAATAGTCCTCTTACTCATCATCATTTTCGAATTGATTATGAGGAAATAAAACCTTAACGTTGTAGTGTCTTGCGAAACCTGACTAAAGTAAATGAGTTCGAAGGGGTTGGAAGCTGCCTACAGAGGAGTGACGAAGAATTTTATGAGGAGGAGGGCCACTAAATGTCATACATGATTCAGTTAGGATCAATAAATAGGTAAAAATTTATCGTAGAATAATAGATGAGGGAGACAGACATGATATCGTATTTATACAAGTATACTATGATCGTGTTGCCCAACCCATATGGGATTTCTGCCTGTTATTAAGCGATGTTCCCTTTACATGTTGTAAGAAAGTCTCCACGATTAAAGAACTACAACATGTCATTGAATACAACGGTTCTCTTACCCATCCTCATGTTCGAATTGATTATAAGGAAATATAATCTGAACGTCGTAGTGTCTTGCAAAACCTGTCTAAAGTAAATGAACTCAAAGGATTTGGAAGCTGCCTACAAAGGAGTGACGAAGAATCTGATAAGGAGTAGGGCCACTAAATGTTATACATGATTTAGGTTAGGATCAAATTGATCAATAGATAAGTAAAAATTTGTCATAGAATAATATAAAAGGGAGATAGACATGATAGTGTGTTCATTCAAGTACGCTATAATCTTGTTGCCCAACCCATGTGGGATTTCAGCCAGTTACTGAGTGATGTTCCCTTTACGTGTTGTAAGAAAGTTTCCACAATTAAAGAACTACAACACATCATTGCATACAATAGTCCTTGTACTCATCCTCATGTCCAAATTGATTATGAGGAAATATAACCTGTACGTTGTAGTGTCTAGCGAAACCTGGCTAAAGTAAATGAACTCAAAGGAGTTGGAAGCTGCCTATAGAAGAGTGACGAACAATCTTATGAGGATGAGTTTCACTAAATGTCATACATGATTTAGTCATGATCAATAGATAGGTAAAAATTTGTCGTATAATAATAGTGGAGGGAGACATACATGATAACGTATTTGTTTAAGTAAGCTATAATCATGTTGCCTAACCGTTGTGGGATTTCAGCCTGTTACTGAGTGATGTTCCTTTTACGTGTTGTAAGAAAGTCTTCACGATTAAAGAACTACAACATGTCATTGAATACAATGGTCCTCGTACTCATCCTCATATTCAAATTGATTATGATGAAATATAATCTGAACGTCGTAGTGTCTTGCGAAACCTGTCTAAAGTAATGAGCTTGAAGGAGTTGGAAGCTGCCTACAGAGTAGTGACGAAGAATCTAATGAGGAGGAGGGCCACTAAATGTCATATATGATTCAGTTAGGATCAAAAGATAGGTAAAAATTTATCGTAGAATAATAGAGGATGGAGACAAACATGATAGTGTCTTGTGAAACCTGACTAATTCAAATAAGCTCGAGGAGTTGGAAGCTGCCTACAGAGGAGTGATGAATCTTGTGAGGAGGTCACTAAATGTCATACATGATTCAGTTAGGATTAATAGATAGGTAAAAAAAAATTTAGACTTAATTGATGCACTACCTAACCTTATTTTAGACTTAGTCAAAATAATGTAATATGTAGGATAAATTAATAACTTCTTATTTTGTCAACACCACTATTTTGGAACGTGTAAATCCCCATCCATGATTGAGAGTACCGAGTGTTTTATTTTCCTTATGTTTTGTTATAATCAAGATATTATAAAGTGAATGTTAGGCCATGGCCTGGAGTGGGCCTGTAAAATAGGCTAGACTGGGCCATCGCAACGCTAAGCAGGATTAGCCTAAGCCTTAATTCGAATTATAATCTCATTTGTCACTCATACATATAAGAGAGGGTGGGGTGGTCATTCATGAATAAAGACTAGCTAATACTGTGGTGAATTGCTTGCAAAGTTAATTGCATCTCTCTCTAGTAGCTCATATTGTAGTCATAATTATTTAAATGCAACCATAATTAATATTAATTTACTTTTAGAAGTTTTTTTCCCCTCCAATAATTAAGAAGGGGGATGGGGGTGCAAATTTATACACTTTACAATGTTAGGCCTTGAACACATGACAAGCTGAGTGGAGACGAAACTCCTTACTGCTACACTAGTAGTAGTAAGGCACCAATACTTTTACACAAATATTGGAATACAATATACTTAGCTAGCTAACACACTTTTATAAGAATATTGAATGGAATTGATAATTAATATTAGTATTAAATGAATCATAAGTTTCATTTAAATCTTTTAGTTAAATAAAAGGGATGTTAGCTTATTTTATAAATTTTTTAAATTTATTAACTTAATTATCGGACTAGGCCAGGCTGTTTGTGAAAGCCCAGTTCCTACCCTTTAGACAATGAGCCGAGTTAAGTCCTTCCATAATATGGGTCGGGCTAGTACATAAGCCAATAAAGAAAATACAAATTTATAAATAAATCCAATCCTAGACATGTATTTATAAAAAAATTCAAACACTATTTAAACATAGAAACACACCCAAAATCAACAATTGTATATTTTTTGGATGTGTTTATAAATGAGTTTTGAGTGTGTGTAATGATGGGTTTTGGGTATGTTTATAATGGGTTTTGGGTGTTGGATTTTTTTATAATTTCAGTCCCCATTTTTGGTGTTTTAGTGAAACCCCCTAAAGAGAACTAGACAGTTGGTCCATTTTTGCCTGCCTATCATGGAGATTTATCATGTTTTTTTAAAATATAAATATTTATTTAAAATTTTAACAATTGCAATTGGTCTAAATGGACCCCAGCTATCTAACTCATGTGATTTTTTTTTTCCTTTAAAAAAAAAATATATATATATATTATTTTCTCTTTATACATTATATTAGAAAAAGAATTTGGCAATAAAGACAGTTTGAGTTATGCAGATGATTAAACCGGTTGGAAAAGACCAATACATGGAAAAAATAAATAAATAAATAAAGAGAGCTTGAGATTCAAGCCCAATTGAGAAGTTAAAATAGTAGAAAACCCATATAAAAAATTTATTAAAAAAAAAACCCAAAGTCCATTTTCAAAAACAAATAAACACTCCAAATTCCTATAAATTACAACACTGTAACTAATTTTTTATAAGAAAAAGAAAAACCCACAATATGAAGCCCAAAATAAACCCAATTAAGACAGCTGGTCGGCTTTTTCTCTAAATCTAACTCAGCTGGTGGGCATTTTTTTCTAAATTTAACCCAACTGGCAAGATGTGAGTTCTTTATCTAAATTTCATGACACAATGACAAAAAGGAAATTACATCTATAAAATATTAATAAATACATGACAGGTGGCTGATTTTGAGTTTTTCACTTCTCTATATTGAATTTGTTTTTTTGGTCGAACTCTAGATTGAATTAATCAGGGTATCTTTATAATATTGATAGTAGAATTGGGTATATTTATAAAAATCTCTAAAAGAAAAGAAATTTCGGCCATCATATATGTGTCTGGTTCCTTTCCACAGTATCATTTCCCACCTTCGATCAACCTTCGATCAGCATGCCCATATGAGTGAGTTTCCCCCTCCCCTTTCCTAAGTTTGGCAAAAAGAAAAAAACATAAACAAAACAAAACCAAAAAAAAAAAAAAAAACCAAACAAAGGAAAAAAAAAAAAAAAAAAAGACGTCATGTGAAAGCTGTAGGTGACAATTTCCTTTAGACATCTGAGGATCTATCCCCAAATGGATTTCGAACAGGTTTATCTTTACAATTACCAACTTAAGCATTGCTAGTTTTATCCATATTTCATAGAAGGATGTCTCATTAGTGGGGAAAGCCATGTTCATATTGTTGATGCTTACATTACCGGTCCAACTTCCACTGGACAAACTGGATTTTGGTTAATTGGAAAGTATCTGGTTGCCAATAATTTTTTTACAGATTGATGTGGATTGCTTGGAAGCACTGCATCAAGTTGCATAGACACCAAGTTAAGAGAAACTAAGCACAACTTTGTAATTCTATGCTTAAAAGGTTCCACTTCCCTTGCATTCTTATCAACTAAATCTTGATAAGCATTTGACATTGATTTTCTTAGTGGCAGCATGTGATTCTCAAGCATATAGAACATCCACTACAAAGAAAATAAGTTTAAATACAAAACTTTGACCTGCCAGCAACAGTTCAAAACCAAATAATCACACAGCTAAATGGACCAAATCGCAGATCTCAAACACAAACTATGAAAGCCATTATAAAATTTTCAAATGAAATCAAAATCCATCTGATGATCCTATGGTTTTTAACCACCCTGGTTTAAGGCCAAGCTTGGACAGTGATGTCTTATCTCCAGGAGATGTGCTTTTTACCTAGAAAATACTCCTCCCCTGAGCCCACAACTACCTTTTGGCAAATAATCAGATAACATAGGCCATTCAGAATCACTTGCACACAATGAGTTTCTTCCATTTAGAAGCTTAAGTTATGGCAATAAGACCAATGCATAACAAGCATAATGATCAGTACTTCTAATTCTGAAAGATTTGGAGGTTCACTACATGCAAGCCTGTAAGACAAATCTTACATCAACCCTTCAGATATGCAAGGTTTTATGAACTGAACGAGCAATCCATCTTGAGCTCACCTAGAATAATATTTATGCACAAAACATCTTCTGAAAATCCAAATGTACTCAAACTCAGTAAGCACATGTGCATGGGGCATTAGCTTTATGAAACAGTTCATAACACACCCTGTATAGAATATTCTTTAAACATGTGGTCCTGATCATTTTGAGACCATATCCAATTGTTACAAGTCATTTTTGTCAAAATGCAGCATATCATTTTTATCCTATTTTAGACTTCCTTAACTCAGAACCCCAAAAATACAATGTCTTTCATTTCATATTGGTGTAATAGATAATAGTCAATGCGGTCGCACTCTTTTATAGGGGGTAATCCATAGTCTAGTGGCAATAGAGATGTTTGCAGTTTAACTGTCTATACCTAGAGAACACACATACCTGAAGAATATTACTTCCCTAAGCCCACTACCTTTTGGCAAATAATCACAAAACATAGGCCATACAGAATCACTTGCACAGAATGAGTTTCTTCCATCTAGAAGCTTAAGTTAACAACACTGATGCATCATAAGCATGCATGATGAATACCTCTAACTCTAAAAGATTTGGAGGTTCACTACATGCAAGCCTGTAAGACACTCTTACATGAACCCTTAAGACATGCAAGGTTTTATGAACAATCCATCCTGCGTTAACATAGAAGGATATGCACAAACCAACTTCTGAAAAACCAAATGTACACAAACTCTTGAGCACATACGCATGGGGCATTAGCTTTGTGAAACAGTCCATGACACACCCTGTACAGAACATGTTCCAAACATGCCGTCCTGATCATTTTTAGACCATATTCAATACGTTACAAGTCACCTTTGTCATGAAGCATACCATTTTTACTTTTAGTCAATCTGTTTGTTCCAGTACTATATGTACGTGTTTATTTATTTAGAAGTCACACCAATTGACCAGGGTGGTCGCACTCTCTTATGGGGCCTAATGTATAGTCTAGTGACAATAAACTACTAAGACAACCGTCTATGTCCATACAACAAACAAAGAGATATAATAGGAATTCAAACTACCGGATTCTTCTATTTATATTATTTATTTTTTTGTCAACAGAAGGTTTTTCAATAAGGCAAACCAACCTGACCGCTAGAATATGGCAAAGACCAAATACAAGATAAATAACATCACAACATGTTGATCCCAGTGACGACAAAAGAAAGTCAATATTATAGCCATATGCATCCTTTTGTAAGCAAATTTCACAATTGGAGACAACCTTGAAAAATGAAAATTTTAAACAGGGAAAAAATTGACGAGTAACAGGCTTGGCTTTAACAAACTGATTTTACTAATGGATGTTCATACTACTTTGAATCATTGAAGGTTGTAGAGTTATTACGATAAACACATGTACATTTCTTCGGTTGACAGTTAACAGTAATTCCCAGCAACGTAAATCAATTAGAAGCAACAGCTAGCTTAAATGTTTATTAGGAAAGAAACAAGGAACATGTATAGGTACAACCAAAAACTAAACTCAAATTCCACAAGCCTTTCCCAAAGTTTTGATTTTCTTTTTTTTTCTCTTTCTTTTTTACAATACACAGAAACTTACACATAAATCCAAGTATCTTCTTCCTTCCTCAGACATCCAAGTTTTCCATCTGAACGCTGCTTTTGAGAGGCACGTATTCTCCAAGATATCCGCCAAGGTGATCATGCAAAGCACTCTTGTCAATCCCCTGATGATGGTAACTCTTGCAAACATAGTAAAACACACTCTGCAACAACAACCCAACCAAATTCACAATCACCAAAACACCCACCAAGAACCCACCCACCACAATCCTCACAAAAACCCCATAATCTTCCCCGCCATGGACCACCACCGTCCCAAAAACGCCTCCGATAACCCCACAAATGGACAAGTACCCGAACACCAGCAAAAAAGCCATCCCAATCTTCCCCTTCAGCAGCTCATAGCTCTTCTTCATCGCAGCGAACCCGTAAACGGGCTCAAGCACAGAAACAACGCTGGCCAAATGCCAGACCACGGTTATATAAACATGTACAACCAAGAATAGAAGAAATAGCACAACGCCGGAGAAAAGAAGCAAAAGTGGGTTCTGGGTATCAATGGCGAGAATGAGAAGGATCAAAAAAGCTACAAAGACGAAATTGTAACAGACCATTAGGAGAGAGACCCAGAGGAAAGTGATGAAGAGGCGCTTGAAGACTTTGGGGATGGCGGAGAGGGTTGAGGAGAAAGAGACGGGCTTTGAGGTGTAGAGGGAAGCGACAGTGAAGACCACTGCGGCTGTGGAAAGGAGAGAGAAGGCGAAGAGGAAGATGAGGTAGCAGAACTGGAAGAGGAGGAGGACAGTCCATTTGTGGTGGAGCTGGGCCGGGTCGGTGGACGGGCCTTGAAGCTGGTTGAGGAGAGGGTGGGTGAAGAGGGAATGGGCTAGGATTGCGAAGGAGAGGGGGAAAATTAGGGTTAGGGTTATGAGGTAGAAGGTCTTAGGGGACTGTTTGGGGATGGAGGTTGATTCTCTGAGGATGTCTGGGATGGTGAGAAATTGAAGCTCCTCTGGGGCCAGATCCATGGGTCTGGTTGGAGGAAAAGAAAAGATAACAAAAATTAAATGGAAATTGTGAAGATTTGGTAAATGGGTTGTTTGAGTTTGAAAGAGATGGTGAGCTGGGAGGTATCAAGATCTTATTTTTAGGAGATGGAGAGAGAGAGAGAGAGAGAGAGAGAGAAGGGATTAGGGGATTGGGGAAGAAAGGAATGAACGAAGAAGAAGGTGGCAAAAAAGCATTGATTTTTTATTTTTATTTTATTTTATAAATTATGATGCCTACCTGTAATGCAAAGAGCTTTAACGCATGTGTTATTTACCGACAAAAATAAGGGCCCGTTCAGTCCTTAGAGCCATTTGGTAGTTTTCATTTTCTACCAAAAATACTTTCGGTTTGTCGTTTTCATTTTCATTAAAATTGTTTTTTGAAAATAAATTTCAACTCATGTACAAAAATTAAAATTACCAAATTACCATTTTCATTTTCTACCCAATGTATTGGTCTAATTGCTTTTCTTTTTTTCATATTATTCAATTTCATATTTATTTTAAACTAAAGATAATATTATTTTATAATCCAAGTTTTGCTAAAATTAGATTTTTTTTTTAATTATACATTATTATTCTCAAAGTATACATTTTTCATTGTTTGTAATGATATTGGTCTTTAAAATATCAGAAATTTTTTTAAAAAAAATTTAGGACAAAAATTAGCAAAAAATATACTTGAAAAATAACTCACAAATTATTATCTCAAATTGTCATACCAGACATGTTTTCACTCTTTTTATTTTTTTGAATATGTTTTCCAATTAATCTACCAAACGCATTTTCGAATCTTGAAAATGCAAATTCATTTTCTCATTTTCATTCGCATAAAATATTCTCAGAAAACATTTCCGAAAACGTTAGGACCCGTTCAAACACTCATAATTATTTATTTATGTCTCCATTTTTTTCTGTGCTCATAACTTTATAGTTCTCTTTTTTGTTATTATGGTGGTTGTATAACTATATCTTTATATTTATGGAAGACATAAATATATAGACAAATGTTTAAAAAAAACTATTTTTTAAAAAAAAAGGGAAACATAAAAACATGGCAAAACATAGAAAAGGCTCATTTCGGCTCGACCAGGCTCGATGAATTTTCTAAGGCCTAGTCATGGGCCGACATGGGCTTTGAATTTTCTGAAAAAGCCCGGCCGACCTAGCCCATTATTTTCTCTTTCTTTCTTGAAGCCCGGCTCGGCCCAACCTAAGCCTATCATATTTAGGCTAGGCTAGCTAGACTTGGCCCATTGATAAGGCTTACTCGACGATGAGGAGGTAGGAGCAAAGTTGAAGCTAAGGGACTTGAGTTCTCTTTGAATGAATATTCAAATGCCAATTGGTGTAATGTGGTGGGGAGTCTGTCAAAGGTACTAGCTGAGGTGGAAAAAAGGTTTGCGGGTGCTGGCAATGGAAAACTCAGTGATGAAATGGGCGGTGGTGGTTGGCCTGAAACAGCCACACGAAAGTCATGATACAACTAGTGTGGAACTGTCAAGGGTTGGGGAATCCCATGACAGTTATGTTCCTTAAGGAACTCATACGTTCCAAAAATCCCACTCTGGTTTTTTTGATTGGCTTGTTGCGTCTTCATGCCATAATAGCATAAGAGCCCAATGAAGAATCCTACCACACAAGAGTTAAATATTAGCTCCAACTAGAACAGCCATTCTGCAACCACAATCTTTGCATACTTCACACGCCCATATCGTGATCATGCACACAAACAGGCAAAGCAGGCCCATCGCTACAACCACGATATTGTAGTCACATGCCATCATGATTTGATTTTTGAGGAGGAGGAAGAAGGGGAAGGGAGAGGGAGAGAGACAACTAGGAAATCCTATTACAACACTATGAGACCAAAAACAATAGTGTCCTATATATATATATGTACACCACTAGAGCTTTCATGCAATTGAAGTTAAGGGACTTGAGTTTTCTTCGACTGAATATTCAAATGCCATTTGGTGTGAAGTGGTGGTGAGTCCATCGAAGGAACTAGCGCAGCTGTGGAACTTTCAAAGGTTGGGGAATCCCATGACAGTTTTGTACCTTAAAAAACTCATACAGCTTTTTTGACAGAATGACTATTTAAGAGCACCTATATTAACGTTAGGAACCATGAGTTATACAAAAAAAACTTTAAGGATGTAATATGATAGTTTTGCAAACGTCATCGACGTTTTTTGATAAAAAGCCAAAAAAGAAATTTAATTATGAGAAGAAAGCCATGTAGGGGTAGATTAGTCAAATTCTTTTAAAAACATTTTTTAAAAAGCCCAACAGGCACACACCCTCATCTCTGTCTCTCCCTCTATCACATTCACACATCATAACTGTGCTTCAATGGTCAACGCAGTCTAGTTCAATAGAAAAGAGACTTGACTTGGATATCCACTACAAAAAAAAGAAGACAATAGTCACAATTTTAAAGCAACAAATAGATTTTGGTGACATTTGAATGAGTGGTCACTATTAATTGTGACTAGTTATCTCACACTTTAAAGAATTAGTGATTATTGATTTAAATATAGTAAATATAAAATCATTCTGACACTTAAATAGTAATTTTGCAATATAAAACGTAGAAAAAACTATACGTATCTGTGACATGGGAAGGTGTTTTTTTTGGTCAACCTGACATGGGAAAGTTGGCAATGAACTCCTCACCATTATTGGTGACATTCAAATTAAATATAATAAATATAAAATTAAAAAGTAATATAGTATAGTGTACCCTACACAAAGTGTACCCAACTAAAGCCAAGGAGATGTATGCCGATACTATTGTTATGTGCTGGTAAGATAACAACCATCCATCAGTGCAACTACCTACAAGCCACAAATCTAGAGGACAACTCCCTCTTTTTTCTATTTTTCCCCCTCTCTCTCTCTCTCTCTCTCCCTCTCCCTTTCTCTCTGGTTTCTCTCTCCCTCTCTTCATCTTCCCCCCCTCTCTCTTGAACAAAATCTCTAGATCTGGATCTAAAGTGGTTTTCAGGACTGCAATATGGATTCCATCACCATCATATGGTTTCTTTGATCTTATAAACATCACAGCCGCGACGAACAATTTCTCTTTCCAGAACAAGTGGATTTGGTTCTGTCTATGAGGTAGCCGTCCTCAGAATCATTTCACTTTTTTGTGTTGTCATGCATTATTTGATTTCTAATAGTTTCCTCAAAAGAATATGAGTTTAGTTTGGATTATAATTTCAGGGTGTGCTTTACAATGGAAAGGAAATAGCAGCGATAAGGCTGTGAACAGAAGATTATATGAATACTTGAAAAAAACAGAGCGCTTTTGAATTGGACAAGATACTTAGAAATAATCTGTGGGATTGCTGCTATGGTGATCTTATATCTTCATCAATATTCAAGATTAAGAATCATTTATAGAGATCTAAAGACAAGCAATGTTCTATGAGATGCTTCTATGTATCCCAAAATTGCAGATTTTGGTATGGCTAGGATATTTAAGGGAGATCAAAATGAAAATAAAACAAATCGTGTGGTTGGGACATAGGGGAGATGGAGATGGTGTTGCTGCCTGCGAAGTGGTGGTTTGGTTGACGGTGTTGGGTGGGGGTGGGAGAGGCTGTCTGGAGTTGCGTGGGTTTGGGATGTTGGTGGTTTAAGGGTGATTGGACATGACAAAATAATAAAAGACGTATTGCCTGACAAAATAATAAAATATGCATGACTAATGGTGATTGGACATGATGTACTTTTAGATGGTGTTCAGAGTCAGTTTGTGTTTGTCACGAATGTTGTTAAAATGGTGAGAATAGGCTTTAGTCACGGCTTCATATGTAACAAAGCCCAAAATTGTAACAGCACCGTGACTATTGCTTTTATTCACCAAAAAAGGTGACTAATGATGCCAACAGTCACCAATAAAAAGGTAACAATTGTTGATATTTTTTTGTAGTGATTAGAGGTCCCAAGTTTGAAACCCTCGTGGCATGTTAGTTGTGTGCGTGTGTGTGAGAAACCCCCTCCTATATAATATAAACTATCGCTTGTACTCAAATTTTTTGGCTTCAATGGGCAGTATTATTTTGACATTTGAATGTGAAATAGATCCGAATTCATACTCTAGCTGAGCAGTGGCTACGTTAGACATTATAATTATGAGTACAAAGTGTTGTGTTACATAAGTTTCAATCACGGCATAAAATTAAAAACATAAGTTACAATATGACAGGTAATTGACAATACAAAATTGCAATTTTTTGTACATTCAAACATTGCTGCAAAGAGAGGATTTGTGGTCACTATGCTGAGAAATGTAAGAGCACGATTTTGAGGTACCAACGAAAGCTCAAATTGGTAAGTAGGATGATAATGGCACAAACTAAAATCGTAGGATATGTTAGTCATACCATATTTGTATACCACTAGTATACGTACCACCTCTCTAATAGAGGTGGGAGCCCACCAATATAATGGAGTCCACCTCTATTAGAAAAGTGATACACAAGGTGGTATGACTAACATTTGTGTTAATTAATGGTGTTATAGCAGCTCTTGTTGTGTATAGGTTCTTGTGTGTGCATCTCATATACGACAACATACTCACGGGGGACGGACCAGTGTGGGGCTGAATTTGACCAAAAAACAAAGGTTTCGATGTTTTGTGTTTGTGGACGTGTTAGGAGGCGGCTGAATTATAATAGGGGCGGCTGAGATTGTAATTGAGGAGGCTCGAATTGCTATATATGTATGTACCATATAGAGCGGCCGCTGAGATTGAAATCCAGAAGGCTGGGTGATGAGGAAGCTGGAGAGAGTAGGGGTTGAACCAAGAGGATGAGGCCAGAGTGGCAAGCTTAAGAACACTGCTTAGTTGTTTTCACCACCAGATGGACTGAGATTGTAATTGATATTCCTTGCAAGCTCGAACCCTGTTAACAAACTTTTCTAGCAGGTGCTCAAGCTCCACCGGATCCTTAAAGTGCACACGGCTCAGGTCCTCACCAGTGTAGCATTCATATATTCCTATACAGGTTTTGAACTTTTGAGTGCGCTACAATTAATTAATCCTGAGATTAAGTTTAAATTAAAATTCAGTACACAATGATTAATGAGGTGATGAGCTAAACTTATTCCGTGTCATTGCGTTGTGATATTCTAGTCCCTCTAGCAACCTGGTACCTTTGAATCAGCTCATCCATACAAAACATATGCAAGGAATCAATGATTGAAATATCGGCCGATACACCGATATATCGGTATTTTCAACTGTTGACACCAATACCGGGGGGTAAGGTCATATCTTCCCCTGTATCAACGATATATCCCCGATAAGTGCGATATCCCCGATATTTTGTCGATATCCCTGATATTTCCCGATACCCATAATAGAACCTAAAAAAAATTTCAAAAGTTTTGAAGACAATTGAAGCAAATTGAAACCCAAAAATAGCTAATCATTGTCAGACCCTAATTTATTAATATGAAGAATCTATGCACAGTCCACTACCCACATACCTCTAATCCATTTGAAGATGACATGGCAATCAGTTTTGGATGTATGAGCATAGGAACTAGACCTAGTACTAACTCAAATGAATCTTATGATGGTTATGGTTATGTCATGCCTGATTATAATGAAACTAGTTATGAAGCTTCAGATGATAAAACAGATTATTGACTTACTAGTTGGTTAATCCTAACTATCCCATATATGGGAGGATAATAGGGAGCTTAAGAGAGACCTATGTGCACAATGTTCAAACATGGCTTAGAAACTGCTCAGGTTACATGACTTGGTATGACTATTGTATAAATCTAGATGGTTATTCCTCATTATTTGAACCTCATAGGAGCTCTTCATTTATGTAGATAGACACTTATCTAAATTGTAATCCAATGTTTAAACAAACTATAGATTTATACATGGTTTATTCATTCTAATTAACCTTTTATTTTCAAACTTTTCGTTAACACGCATTACATGCCACTTATATTTCATCATATGTATATCTTATTATTTGTAAATTTTGAGTTTTATTTGTTCAATACATTTATTGATAATGTACATAATATATATGAAAGTTTTACACCAAAATTATGTGTTTGGCCTATATCTGTCATTTTTGTTGATTTTTTTCCCGATACCTAAAACAATAACGATATATCCCCCGAAATATCTGTAAATTGGAGGCCCAATATTATTTGCATAGCCGATATTTTAATCCTTGCAAGGAATATGTATAAATAAATAAAAAAACTTATAGTTTCCATGGTTTTTCTACAAATAAAAGTATACATTAAATCATATAAACAAAAATAAATAAATACATTTAACATAAAATGAATACATAATAAATGCAACAACAAAAGTACATATTATCAAAATGAATATATGTTCAACAACATAATTAAAAGTGTATATGTTCAAGTTGTGTCTAATAGCTGAAGTTTGGGGTTAATTATTGTTTTATTGTTAGTTAGCTGATTGAGTTGCTATAAATAGCACTCCCTCTTGTAATCACATTCATTAAGAATAGAATCTAATTCTACTTCATCTCTCTCTGATCTTTCTTCTCTCGTTTCTCTCACTATCAAATTCTAGCTTTCTTAGCTCTGCAATCCTCTCTCATGGATTCTAACAGGGCATTAGAGCCGTGAGGTTGGCATATTCTTCTTCTTTCAGCTCTCATTTGCTCCCTCCTCCGTTGCTTCGTCAATTTCGCCGCATCAAATCTTTGATTTGTCATCCGATTCTCTCTTCGCTTCTGAAGCTAAGTTCTTCTCTTCAGGATTCTTATTTTCTGCAATCGCTAGGTTCATTAATTTGTGCGATAGCTTGATTCTTGGTGTTTCTGGCGCACACTTTGAATCCCTAATTTTTGCATTACTTTGGGATTTTTCTCTCTCTCTCTCTCTCTCTCTCTCTCTCTCTCTCTCTATCTGTCTGAGCTGTCATTGTGTCAAGATTGGTGTGATTGTTGGTGAAACCTTACCTATGCCCTTTTCTCCTTCTGTCACTCCTTTATATATTTCTCCAATAATAGCTGACCTTTCTCCAACAATGTTTCCCTAAGGGTTTTTTTTCCTTCAAAAACCTTTCATTAAACAAGCGTCAAATTTCATATTTTCATGATACTGGCTCGTTTGGGACTACTTCTCTAAGAAGCACGTCTATGTATAAGCGCTTCTATCAAAAGAGCTTTTATTATAAAGACGTTGAAATTTTTCATAAGAAACCAAAGTGCTTCTTGAAAAAGCACTTGGGAGTGATTCCTAAAAAAGCACATGACATGTGCTTCTCCAGAAACTGATTCTATAACCCAAAAGCACTTCTAAAAATTTCTGCCAAACGCTGTTAGAAGCGCTTTTGGTTGTCAGAAAGCGTTTTTAACTTTTCCAAAAGCACTCCCAAACGGGCCCTAGTGTAGTTGTTAATGGACCATATATATAATTTTGTTTTCTTCAAAAATCAACCTAGCCCATAGCTCACCATAGCCTTGTGGGTGGTTCCGCAATTAACGTATAATTTTGACACATTTTATCCAAGTTAACATCAATAATATGTAACATCAATCCCGTTCTCTTGGACCCTTGTAGTCCAAAGAAACTGTGGTCAACTACCCTCAGATTAGATCTAATGGTTGAGAAAAAAAAGAACTAATTTAAAAATTATAATTGTATCATCAAAACATTATTTTGATAATTAAAAATAAGTTTTAAAAAAAAACCCAAACCACCACCACCATTATTCGATTGAAAAAAGGCAGAACTTTCCACCACCACGTGATCAACTTCCACCATCTCCTTCATACAATGGAGAAGATCAACCTCCATCTCGCCCCTCCTCTCGACCAGATTGCCACAAATGACCAGATTCTCTCATGGGTCGGGTCCTTCATCACCACCATTCACATGGGTCAGTTGTCGAATCATATTGAGGCCATAGAGCTCACTTCCCCAAGTTTGTTATAATTTCAATCAGAGTTGGTGGCTATGAATGTCGATGGATGCAAGAACATGTTCTTCGTTTTCTCCAAAAAGCGTGGTTTGCTTTCTTTTACTTTTTTAATTTTAGTTTTTGTTAAATAAAATTAATATAAAATGATAACATATTGATTTTTAAACTTGTTTTTTCTTAACCATTAGATTTGATCTAATGGTTGGTGACCACAGTTTCCTTGGACTACAGGGGTCCAGGAGAACGGGACTGTATGTAACATTATTATAAAGCGATCCCCAAAAAAATGTAGAAGAAAGTAATCTGGCCATATGGCATATGGGATACATTTGTGCTATTATACATCAGGGCCGGTCAATTGATTTTGATTTTGGAGGCCCTGGACAAAAATAAAAATTGAGGCCTTTTATGTTCAATATTTACCTTAGTTTGAACAAAAATTAAAATAAAAGTTTCAAACTTAAGTTTGTTAGTTTATGTAAAAGAGGTCCACTACATGAAAAGTATAAAGCCCAAAATGTATAAGTTACACATATAAAATGCCTTTTTGCAACTATATCTCTTGGGCTAAAATGTGTTACAGGGGGTCCTATTTTTTTGGGGACCTTGTGCTGTCATCCAGTCCACACAGCCTGTGGGCTTAGCCTGATATACATTAGAGTCGCCTGTTAGACTTTATCATTTCAATTAATCTGTAAGTAATTATATGTCTCATATATATATATATATACATATATATTTAAGGGAGTTTCACTAAAACACCCAAAATGGGGGTTGAAATTATAAAAAAACCCAAGTACTATTTAAACATATAAACACACCCAAAACCCATATTTAATCCATGTACCATTCAATTTATTTGGTGAAAAACCATGGAGTAGAATAATTAGAAAAGTCCTATAAATTGGAGGGATGGTATTTAGAGTACTCATACAACGGTCACATTTGAGTCTGCATGTCAAGTACATAGTGCATTGGTACTATTATGATATAGAATGTAATTTGCTAGGGTTTTGAAAATGATTCGAGTGTCAAATATTGGTGGTGAAAATGGTGTGGGAACCACAAGTCATCTAATGCGTTTATCAATTTTGTGACAGAAGGAAAGGTTTGAAAAAAATTCAAGGGGAGGGTGGGGACAAATCAACAATAACATCAAAAGTTCTCTCTCATATTTTCAGAGACCATAATATATATATATATATATATGCTCTTTGTTGTTCAAAGTACATTTATTTTAACTTAGCTAATTGTTGGGTCTTGATCTAAATTAGCCATTTTCTTCTTGTTTAACTTAGCTAATTGTTAGTATATATATCTCACTCTCTAGGTAAAGCACTAGGTATTTTGCTTCCAAAGTCTTCTCTCTCATATTTTCACATACCATATTATATATATATATATATATATGCTCTTTACCTCTTAAGTATTTTGCTTCTAAACTCTTCCTTCTCTCTAGTGTGTGTATACATATATCTCTCTTTGGAATGACCAGAAATGATCATAGCGCATAAGAGATTTTTTCCACTTGGGTTCTGAACTTCCTCTTACATCCACTTGTCGTGTTTTCTTGTATTAATTATTGTGGATGAGGTCATATTATGGTGTGTATATATATAAATATATCTTTCACTTTAAATTTGAATATACACATATATAATGTTGCTAATTGGATTATTGGTTGATATATGTGTGTGGGATGTTCATCATGTAATAAGTTGTAAGCACTGTAAATTGATTAATATAACTAATAGGCAATAACACTTTGAAGAATGTTAATTGTTATTTATTGTCTTGAATTGATAATTTTTAGGGAGTTTCACTAAAACACCCAAAATGGAGGTTGAAATTATAAAAAAACCCAAAACCCATCATTATACACACTCAAAACCCATTTATAAACACACCCAAAAAGTTGACTGGGGTTGATTTTGGGTGTGTTTCTATGTTTAAATAGTGCTTGGGTTTTTTTATAAATACATGTCTAGGATTGGGTTTATTTATAAATTTGTATAATTTTTATAATGAGCAACCCTTCATTTAAGATTTTTATTGGGTAAAAGTCTCTCATCATTTATTTTCATCCAACAAAAATAGTATGTTAAAATAAGAACCCTTTGTTGATTAACATACTTTTTTCAGTACTATGGTTTGGTTTTGAGTTTTGGCTCTTTAGCCTCATCAAATTCAAACGATCTAACCAGATTACTATACCTACTTGCTAGCTGCATAGATCTGCATACCTAAGGTTTTCCTATAGCATATTAATCTTTGACTGAGGCACTTCATGATTACAATGTCAGATAAAAACAAAGAAAATAAAAATTCCTGATTAATTGTTATATTTTCATGATCCACCACCTCCCCACTGATGTCTACCCGCTACAATCTCTATCGTTTAATCACAGTGCTTTGTTTATTGTAGGTATTGATACCACCTTAATTGATGCAATATCTTTTGGATGTGGTTTCTTTCTCATAATTACCCAGATGTATATTCTACTTAACCATCGAAGGAGGAACTTCGTGGAAGCAGTAATGATTCTTGCTCTTGCAGTTGCATGCATGAGAGGGTATCTGTCATATTTACCTTTCTTCATCTGCACCCTTCGTGGAAGCAGTAACTTTGTTGTGTAGTCATACATATTACTGCTTCCACAAAGGATGCAGATGAAGAAAGGTAAATATGACATATACCCTCTCATGAATGCAACTGCAAGAGCAAGAACCATTACTGCTTCCACGAAGTTCCTCCTTCGATGGTTAAGTATAATATACGGCTGGGTAATGATGAGAAAGAAACCACATCCAAAAGATATTGCATCAATTACGGTGGTATCAATACCTACAATAAACAAAGCACTGTGATCAGACGATAGAGATTGTAGCGGGTAGACATCAACTGGGGAGGTGGTAATCATGAAAATGTAATAATTAATCAAGAATTTTTATTTTCTTTGTTTTTATCTGACATTGTAATCATGAAGTTGCCTCAGTAAGAGATTAATATGCTATAGGAAAACCTAGGTATGCAGATCTGCGCAGCTAGCAAGTAGATGTAGTAAACTGGTCAGATCGTTTGAATTTGATGAGGCTAAAGGGCCAAAACTCAAAACCAAACCATAGTACTGAAAAAAGTACGTTAATCAACAAAGGGTTCTTATTTTAACATACTATTTCTGTTGGATGAAAATAAATGATGAGAGACTTATACCCAATAAAAATCTTAAATGGAGGAGTGCTCATTATAAAAATTACCAATTCAAGAAAATAGAGACAATGAATAACAATTAACATTCTTCAAAGTGTTATTGCCTATTAGTTATATTAATTAATTTACAGTGCTTACAACTTATTACACGATGAACATCCCACACACATATATCAACCAATAATCCAATTAGCAACGTTATATATGTGTATATTCAGATTTAAAGTAAAAGATATATTTATATATATACACACCCTAATATGACCTTATCCACAATAATTAATACAAGAAAACATGACAAGTGGATGTAAAATTAAGAGGAAGTTCAGAACCCAAGTGGAAAAAATATCTTATGCGCTATGATCATTCCTGGTCATTCCAGAGAGAGATATATATATACACGCACTAGAGAGAAGGACGAGTTTGGAAGCAAACACTACTAAAAAAAGGCTCAAAAGAGACTGAGTGCTATCAGTGCCTTTCGACTTCTTTAGGGACTGAAAACAGTGCCTATTGTAGTATTAGGGACTGAAATATATCAGTGTCTTTTAAAGGGGTCCTCTATTGATAAAATGTCACTGATTATAAAAATCAGTGCCTAATGTTTGCAATGGGTCCCACATTCCTAGCACCCAATACGCGTACATCAATCCCAAATACATCCGTGCCTAATATAATTAAAAGGCACAGAATGCCCATCAGTCCCTACTAAAATAGAAAAGCATTTTCATTATTTTGATATATTTATATTTATTTGGTGTTTAAAAAAAATATTATTTGTAATTTTCAATTTATCCACCATCCGTGCCTGTAAAATATATTATTTTAAAAGTTTTCATATATTTAAACATTAGCAACCCAGCCTCAATCCGTGCCTTTCAAACATTCATTGGTTTTTTTTTTTTTTTTTTTTTTTTTTTTTTTTTTTTTTTTTTTTTTTTTTTTTTTTTTTTTTTTTTTTTTTTTTTTTTTTTTTTTTTTTTTTTTTTTTTTTTTTTTTTTTTTTTTTTTTTTTTTTTTTTTTTTTTTTTTTTTTTTTTTTTTTTTTTTTTTTTTTTTTTTTTTTTTTTTTTTTCCGTTTTCAAATATTCATTGTTTTTCAAATAAATGAATTACATTCCTAATGAAAATAATTATATTCAACATTCCGAAAATAATGAGAATACACCATACACAATAATTCCATTAATCTTTTCATAATGAAAATACAGAAAGTGTTGCAAGTGGTGGACCTATCCTCAGGACTATTACATTAATATTTTCATACTGAAAATAGACCAAGTATTGCAAGTGGTCAACCTTTTTAACAAGAATGCTACAGTTATGATATTAAAAACCAAAAATTTACCTGGAAAAGAGAAAAAATCCGGAATTTCATTAAGCTCCACCGTGCTATTCACCATTAACTTCCATTCACCTCCTCATTGCTTGACTTGATTCACCATTGAGTTCCTCCTTGCTTGACTGGATTTGCCACTCAACTAAGTATTGGCTTTCCTCTGGCCAGAAGGTAATTGTAAGTTACTCTCTATATGCTAAGGTATATATCAATATAAATGAAATACAAACAGCATGCCTATAAATTGGAAACCAAAATAATTTGCATATTATCATGCATTTCAGTGGTTCTCTCAAGATCTGGAAGTGAGTTTTCGCAGTATAACTCACCCTGGTAAGAATTCTGCAAGAACAGACAATCTTTTAGCACCAGGTCTCCCAACTTGCTTGATTATGCAGTCGTCTTCCTGACATCTAGAAAATGTGACGAATTAAAAAAGGGAAAGGGCAATGATCGCATATCAGTTTACAATATAGTAAAAGGATTATTTCTCCATTGTTACAAAAGAAGTAACTTTCTGATTTGAATGAGTATGACAATATAGCAGTTAAATTTCGCATTGAAGAAACAAATGGGAATCAATGTAGATAATCTCTTGGAGTTATTTCAGTCAATGATAAATCAAGATCACATAAGCATTCAAGAACCAATAACATTTTGATAAACCCATGTGAAAACACAGAGATATGCACCAACCTAGCTGTGGTTTTCAAACAGAACAGCCTATAAAGCTTCAGCCCATGGCCTTAACTTTCTGTCCACTGAACCATATCCTCCTCATGATGCAAAGATTCAGGACTCTAGACTATCTCCAAGTCATCTGTTGTTAGAGAAAAATACCTGCAACATATTACCAAATAAGTGTCCAGCCAGCGTGTCTATTGTACCTTAAAAAGAAAGGCATAAAATTAGAAAGAAAAGAAATACACCAACAGTAACAGATAGAAGCCACAGTTAGTCAAAGTAGTGCACCAAATTTAACCTTATGTCTCTCACTCTACTAAATACAAAATTTCATCAAAATAAACTAAATTTATCAGATAAAAAGGACTAATAAATATATTTTAGGAATATACATTAAGATATAAAATGTGCTCATCAACAGCCATAAAATACCATTAATTAAGCTCCTCCTCCTTGACTTGATTTAGTCTCCATTTGCTTCAAGGGGCAGCTCATCTTCAAGCCTTTTTCCATTCCTCTACACCAAATTTTTCCGAGATATTAAGACAATTGTAATGGATATTTTTAAAAGATACATCCACAAGCTCAAGGAAGTACCAAAAATGAGGAGAATCTAAGAGTCATGAATTAGTAAAATTCGAGGAAAGCAGAAGACGACATTTAATCACAATGCTGCAGTTAATACCTACCATAAAGATAGATGACCATTAAAAATCAAGATAAATGGGTAAAAGGGTAGGGAATAACTCAAAATTAGCTTAAACAGTAAATGACTACTATGTTACTACTCTTACTCCTGCCTAGCATGCGAATCCCTCTTATTCATTGGTTTTGGTCAACATATTTGCATTTTTAGGCTCAAAGATGCATCTTCGTACCAAAATATTTGTTGCAAAACCTGCCTCAATCCTTCATTTGAATGAATGCGTTAACTAATTAATTAATTAATTAAGGTACTTCAAAAAGAGAGGGAAGAAAAAACAAGGAATTCAAGCATTAGGAAAATGTAGCAAATTTATGGTGACAATTGAAGGTTAGTGCAAGTGTAAATAAGGGCAAAGTTCGTACCTTGAAATGCAAAATGATTCACAAGATACTGATTAATTAATCTGGAAACTGAAACTTGTGATGTAGGGATTTGTAAATCAATCGTCAATATACACAAGATCGTTCTGCTTTCCAATTTTCAAACCTTCCAAAAGTTATCAAATTATAACATGCAGATCAAATTACAAAAAGAAGAGGAGAAAAGAAACAACTATACCTTTCGCCTTTGAGCTGGAGGAGGCAGCGGTCTGAGTTTGGTTTATGGGTAAAATTTGGGGGTTTTTCGTCTGGGTTTCGGTGGGGTGTGCAAGAGGCAATTAACGGGACTGAGAGGTTGAGAGAGAGGGCTGAGGGAAGACTGCGGTGTAAGAATATATTAACGAATAAGATGGAGAAGCGACGTGTCAATTGCCGAAGACTAATTGGCATCGTCATAAAGGTTATCAAAAAAATTGAAACCTGTGAAGCCACCACAAACGATCCGAAGAACGGAGGATCTGAGTGAGATAGAGAGGTTGAGAGAGGAGGGAGGGAGGAGGAGTAGGTAGTTGAAGAGTTGAGAGAGAGAGAGAGAGAGAGAGAGAGAGAGAGAGAGAGAGAGAAGACTTTGGAAGCAAAATACCTAGAGGCATTGCTGCTTTACCTGGAGAGTGAGATTATACTAACAATTAGCTAAGTTAAACAAGAAGAAAATTCCTGAGAAGACCCAAAAACCCAACAATTAGCTAAGTTAAAATAAATGTACTTTGAACAACAAAGAGCATATATATATATATATATATTATGGTCTCTAAATATATGAGAGAGAATTTGTGGTGATAGTGGTGTTTTGTCCCCA